>DWAJ01000054.1:0-57676 GCA_018238005.1 Eurema mandarina | reverse complement strand
TAAGAAACTCGCACGGGTCCCACACTTTTTACCAAAAAAGGGGGAAAAAATCATCTTTTAAAATATACAAAATTTACAATTCTGTAACTTAACATAAGTGTATATTAAATACATCATTGTAAGTCATATTATAATAGTGTAGAAGAAGCCTTGCAATATACTATAGGTACCTATAGTATATATTATAAACTACCTATATATAATCTTTGATATTATTCGACGACTAATCTACTATCCAGCTCCCTTAGAATCTTGGAGACTTTTTACCTATCTAGAACCGGTTTTAATTTAAAAAACCGGTTTTGCATAGGTAAATCTTATTAACATAGGTTTAAGGTTTAACCTATATATGTTATTCAAATGACTTAAGTTTAAGATAAATAGTATATAGGTACCTATGGGTGATTATATTTTAGAATAAAGATAGTCAATATATGTAAACTCTTCATTCAGATAGATAGTTTAAGTAAACCATTGTTCATGAATATATATATATATATATCTTTAGGTATACCTAGAATCTAGATGTATAAATAAGTATATCTTAAATATGCGCTTACGCAAGTAGGCCGACTGACACCAGAAATAGGTATGTGTATTTTTATAGGAATACAACAATGTACACTTACATATTTTTTTTTATTTTAGGGAAGTAGGTACCTACCTTCAACTGTTAAAATAAAAAAAATTCTTTAATATTAAAAAAGATAAAAAATAGTTTTACAATTTTACCTACCTAAAATTCACCATATAAATCACCAATCACCTTAGACAGGTAGATACATATAAGGCGGCATCTCACAAAAGACGTCGCACAATAAGACGGGCGACCCACGTCTGCGACTAAAAGTCGGCCATCTTGGATCCGTATGTAAGCCGACCGCGCGCCTCCCGGCAGAGGGAGACGCGACCATTCTAATACAATGTAACGAAAAAATTCCAATCTAAACCTTAAGCGCTTACAATAAAGCTCATTGTGGTATCTATGTAAATTGGTTAGAAGAATACGGGCTGTTTATGTAGCCGAAACGGTCGCTTTATACACTGATGGCGTCATAGCCATCACTTTCATTATTATCGGGCGATTCACGGTGTTTACTGAGCACTTGCTCGAATCTCGGCTCCGTTGTTCAATTAAAATTTCGTCGTCTGCTTTTCTGCGTTTAATATGGAATTATATATTTCGTAATAATATATTCGTTTTACAAATCGAATCTAAGCATAATTAAAAACATATCGTATCTAATTAGATAGACAGTAACATTTAATCCAAAATTATTCATTTTTCTATTATATAATTAAATGAAAATATGTATGATCTATCCAATTTTTTAATAATTTGGAATTTAATTAATGTAATTTTTTTTAAATAATTGTTACCTAAGTATATACCTATCTATCTTACCTTAAGCAGTGTAAAGTTTGAGGTTGAATTAATAAAAATACGTTTGAACTTAAAAACCAAACAACAAAAATGTTTATAAGTATTTGATTTTAGTTTCATTTTCCATTTCACTATTTAGTATTTTACAGTATCGCTCTACATTTCAACCGCAAGGCCATTTTGGTTTTCGGCCAAACCCAAACATCCAGCTCGTTTATGCTCTTAATTACCCATCCTTATTAAATTTATACTAGATACAGTTAAAATTTCAGTTGTTAAATTACACTGAATTTTGGCCAAGGGAAACCGCAAATTGGACTGTGCGCACCGATCTCTATAAAATGAAGTGGCTAGCGAGCTACGTTGTTTCAAACAAATATATATTTTTACCTAAACAATTCGTATTTTCTATTTTCGAGCTAAATATTATTACTCAGTTCGAATAACAAACATCCAACAATGTTAGCAGACGGAATACATTCCAACGCACGAAAAAGTCGAACGCACAAACATACGGTTATCTCTTTCCCCCTAATGCGCTCGTAACCATTGTTGAGACGTTCAACGCTTTATGTTACGAGTACATCGTAAAATAAAAGTGCATCAAACCGGGCCTGCTGTTTGCATTGTCCACGATTAAAAACCGACCGTATTTAGGGTACACAGTTTTCTCAAGCTTTTTGTTGAAGCGCTCTACTCTCGAACTCGGCATCGTTATCGGGGTTCCTTTACGATTATTTAGTCGTAAAAATCAAAGTTATAGGCTATTTACAACCGTAACTGTATGTTAATCTTTGTTTTACGAGTGCGCGGTGGCTTATTATTTAATGATCAATCATTTAACGCTAGAAGATCATATAAAGCCGGTTTTATGGCTTTTTATTAATTCACGCCTTATTTTAAGTACCCGTCTATTATTGACTTAAATTATTATAGCTTTTTACGTGTTTCTTGTTAAGATAGGTTAGTTACGAGTTTGTTTGTAGATAATATACGAAATATAGCGCTATAAAGATAAATGTTAGAATATCTGAATCCCCACCAAGGATTGTAATGGCAACGTCGTACAAGAGGAATATAGGAGCTATAGATCAGGACTCAACGCAACAAAGACATTAAACACGAATGTCAAGATCTAAAACAATATCGTACACATCGTTTAGGATCTTATAAATCTAGACGTTTGATGTGTGAAGCGACAAAGGCGTAAGTGGTGATATGTGCGCGTGAATTTAGACTTTATGACAATGTATTTAAGATTGACTTTAATATGTAAATACGATCGTAAAGTGCAATGTACAGAATTGTATGTCATTGAATCAAGTGCGTCGGCGCATGTGATTAAATTGCATACTGTTTGATGATAGCTGAAGGATACGATATGAGTTGCTTGACCTATATGATATGAAATTTTGATATGCTAATTAAAGAGTGTAATTAATGTAACATTGTTATGACAAAGTAGTATCGGTATGTGCTTATTTTTAGTACTTAATTTAAAACAATTTGAACGCCCCGAACAGATGATAATACCTACATAGGTTACTTAATATTAAAAATAGGTTTTTTTTTTATAAAAGCCATTAAATTTAATTGTATGTAATATCTATAGGCACTTAAAGGTAGATAGGTAGGTACAATACGTAATAAACGTGTTAAGGTGATAGACTAGTAAGTTTAATTTGATGCTATGTAATTAAATAAATATTAACATAAAATATTTTTTTATGATTAAGAAGAAATTCAATTAAATAGCTTTCCATGAAATTTAGGAATTTCAAGATGTTTTTCTACAAGCGAACAAATCCATTTTCCGTGTTAGAAGTTCGCAGGGCCTGTGGTTTTATCGTGCCTCCCCAGATACATCCTTTTACGGTGTCTATAACTTACAAACTCACAACTATACCTAACAAGCCCTTGTACTAACTTAGTATTAACTCTCCGTAGCGTGTAGTGTCGGAATAAAATGTTTCGCACTTGTTATAAGAAAATGTTCTAAGCATTCAATGTATTTTCCTTACATGTGGATACTGTCTGTGGGTTATTTATAACGTTATTCGGATGGATACGTTTGAATTTTAAATGGGGGAATAAATTTGACTTACATAGATAGATGTAGGTGTAAGATAAATTCAAGCGTGTAATCCATACTTAATATTATAAATGCGAAAGTAAATCTGTCTGTCTGTCTTTCCAACACGCTAAAACTACTGAACCGATTAGAACGAAATTTGGTACACAGATGGTCTAGAGCCTGAGAAAGAACATAGGCTACTTTTTACTGGAAAAAAGGGTTAAAAGAGGGGGCAGTCAAAGTTTATTTGAAAGTCCACGGGGACGGAGTCGCGGGTAGCAGCTAGTAGGTAAAGAAAAAAATACATTTTAAATAAATAGATACGCCAATACAACATTAGAAAAATGTAGCTTTTTTCTGTTTTATTGACGTAATCATAATTAAATCGACTCCTTTTTAACCGACTTCAAAAAAGGAGGAGGTTCTCAATTCGTCCTTATGTACCTATAATTTTTTTTTTAACTTTTAAAGAAAGTAATATTTTCGTAAACAATGTTTGCGGTCCACTTATAGATATAAGTATCAAGCGAAATTGCAATGTTTCGACTGATAACCATTGAAACAAATACTTAATTTAAAGCCGGCGTGTATTACAGTCACGTCCATCTTACAATCGTGACAGAATATACATCAGCCGAGATAAAAAAGCCCTGGCATCAATGCCGGTACCCACTCACGATTGCTTTAAATCTTCACTACTTAACGATGTATCTTATTGAATCTTGTAGGGCTAGGGTGCCGCGAGAAAGTATAATTCCAACGGATTGTTTTAAAGGAGGATATAACAACTACGTCATCAAAAGTTACAAATTAGTAGCTGATAATTTTCGAGAGTGGAATCTAAGATTACTTAGTAAGTTGGTATGGGTTGGTATGACAAGATAGTTCGCTAATTTGGAGTTATTTCAATCAATGTAAAAATCCCATAGGGTTGCTATTACACATACCTATAGAAAGCCAGAATGTTCTTTGATAGGCAAGGATAGCCTAGCTCCTCTGTTCTGCTGTACCTATTGCGTTAAAATAGGTCAATGTATGGTCTTACCTCTGACGGAACGAAATAATGTATGAATTGACAAATTTCAACAACGTATACAAAAGCGATTATTATGAAACATAAGTAGATAAGAAGTTAAATATAACTCGCTCCAATATCGAGAGGAACCCTTTTAATCGATCTGCAAGCGCGCAGCTTATAAATCATCAGCCTTGCATCGTCTCAAGGCGCTTGTGCAGCGATTAAAAAGAAGCAACGCCGAGAAAAGGAGCTGAAATCGAAATAAGCTGGCAATAATTTATTCGATTGTGAGTTATATGGTATTAAGTTTAGGTGGGAGGGCGCGGGGGCCGTTATCAGCCGGACAGCTTGACTTACTACTCAGATATCTAAGACGTTTGGTCGGAAAGCCTTATCTTGAAGCGAATAAGGTTCAAAATCCGAAATTTGGTAGTCTTGGAATGCAGCCATCTTGTATTCTCTGGCGTTTGTCGAGTTTTGTTTTTAGCGTTGGTTGTCTATTTAAATACGCGAGATATTTTTAAAATTCAAATACTTGCTTAGTTTCGGAGTGTTATGAAATATAAAACGTGAGACGCGATTGAAAATTTTGTCATTAATTTTTAGCAGCAAATTATTTTAAGGCTTTATTTTTTTTAAGTAATATTTTTTATATAACTATGTAAAATGGCGTAGAAGAATGACATGTTTATGTTTATTTCTAAATAGTTTTAATTGTACTTACTTGCCAGTATGTAACTTCTAAATATATCACTTACCGGATTATTCAATACACGTAACTATTTTCACATAACACTAACACTTTTTTAGAAATAAATATGATCTAGACTACTATCTAAGGCTTAGGACACAAAGTCGAGTGAACACTAGAGCGATTTTTTCGAGACTAAATTTTCTTCAACATTCTGCCTCTAACACAATAGCCTCAAGCCTATATTTGTGTCGATAAAAACAAAACATTATAAAACGTAAAAATACAAGTTTTTGTACCTCGCCGCGTTCGCAGAAGACAATCTTTAAAAAAGCTAAAAAGTCTTTGTTAGGCAACAATAAATAACCCTTACAGTTTTGAACAAAGAATTCTCTTGTTTTCAAACACATTTATTTCTAAATGGGTTAACTTGCGCAATAGGATGGATGTCCTTGAATTCCGAAATAAAGTAGATACTTTAAAAAGGTGAGGTGCTTTTGTGATGCTTTGTGAATAAAATTAGAATCCCGCAATGTTTGGCCTTGTCCTGCCAATTTTATTGCACCTTAAACCACTAAAAAGTACCTCGGCTAGAATGTAACGACGTAGAAAGGTGTTCCGGGCCATTAGTCTCGTTAAAAAACAAGCTTAGAAAATAATTACACGTCGATCGTGTCTCGAAGAAAGTCTTTCACCTTTTGTTTGGACATGCTGACAATAGCCGTAATCATTATTGTTATGAGTCGTTATGAATTGTTGTCACAGACGCTGTTAACAGGTGAATTATGAGCCAAAAAATGTCCCGTCCGAATGTCTTTGATATTGTATTTTTAATTCAGTTTAAGAAATATAGTGCTGGTGTTCAGTTGTAAGAAGGTGTCTACGAATTCCTTGGTAAGAAAACGTTAAATATTTATAACATCAGATAAGCATTAGCTTCATTAATTTCAATAATAGCGTAATTTTTTGCTTTTCGATTTAATTATTTTATAGGGATTATGTATTAGCTGTTTTTACCTACCCAAAAGTTCCTAAAGTATAGATCCGCTTATGAATAAAAATTGACTACGTTACAAAGTTATTCATACGGCGTGGATTATGTAAAGCTAGACGCGGAGAGTAAATTATTTTCATGTTGCCAAATACATTTGCATATCTGGAAGCGCACATAGCGTCCAAAGCCACAAAGCCGACTAATGGAGCGACAATCGGCGCCACATTTCATAATTATCGCCTATTTTGAATGCCCTGTATCGGTGCCTACAGGGCTTTACCGCTGCGCAGTTTGCATTAGACCCCTATTATACCTCTGATTAATAATGTAGGAAAAATTCCGATGCTACCCAATATTATAAATAATTGGATTTAGGTGGAGTAAGGTATCTAAAATATATAAACTATGATACATATGTATATTATTTGGATATACCTTTGGAAAAATCTTTCAATTACTAATATTTTTATTTAATGTCATTTCTAACTTAGCTCTTATATACATTTTTGGCAACTTTAATTGATCTCTGTATTGCTGATAGTACGCACCTAATTTATGAATATGTTTGCCGACTATACGAAATAAATAATCAAGACAATAGCATTAAAATTTGTATGAGCTTTGAATACCTAATATGCGGTCAGTACTAGGCGTGCTCTAAAGCATCATTATCATGCGTTTGTTCGACGTATCGGGATCACAATACTGCTGCCAAATGCGATTGGACTTACGATGCGCGTCACTTTTAATGGTGCCACTAATCGGGCCTAATGCTCGCCTCTAATGATATACGAGACTTAACCGACTTCCGTGTTTCAGATTCGATCGTATTGCTAGCGTTAAGACACCCTTGAATAAAGATTGGCTTATTATATTTCATACATAGTTATTGGCCGTTCCATTTATAATATGGCGCTGTTAATTATGTTTGTGTATCGTACCGTATTTCGAAGATATCGAAGGATCATTTTGAAAAAACATATTTTATTATTGTTATAAGATGGGTGTGCGTTTATTTAAAAGCAATTTATATCAAGAAGGGCAGTTAGCTGGTACCAATTTAACACGGATTAGATTAGGTGGGTTTAATATATTCGTGCGATGTAAATGGTTAGGTAAACGGAGTTTGGGCAACGGGTCGGCTCATTACACTTAATTGAAGGACCATTCGCGGACGAATGTTAGGCCTTGATGGGTGGTTTCTGTCTCAAATTACTGTTATAAATATGCGTGTTAGAACAAGTTGTATGCAAGAGGTTATACGACGCTTTGAAATTTAGTGTTTCTAATTTAAATTAATACATTTATCGTTAGTGGTTAGGTACCTAGTATCAAATGTGTTACTTAGATACCTACTTAAATACATTTTTTGTATTTGCATTCATTTAGGTTATTTATTTATATATTTTATTCGTTAAATTCCTAAATTAAGAAATAGTAAATTACATAATATAGATATATAGCTAAGTTTAGATTGAAATACTTACTAGGAATTCAGCAAAGTATGAACCGATAGATAGTTTTTAATAAAATGCATACACTTTAAACTTTCCTCTGAACAAAGAATAATAGTGCTTTTATGCTTTTATAAATATGAAAAGCAATTTCGCGCTCACTTAGCACCAGCGACAGGGATATGCAAGTGTAATAGATAAGGCTTTACGGGAGTCCTTTAACAGCTTTTGTTACTGAAGAAATATGCATTTCATATAGTATGTGTTGCATTGTGAAACCACTTTGAAACAAAAACTGAAGATGCTTTATAGATATAAAATTTGTATAATTTTGTGAGCTCTAAGTCGTAATTCTTTTTTATCTACTTTATTATGAGAGTAGTTCAGAAAAAAATAAACTAATGAATTATCATTAAATATAATTTTAATACGTTTATACTTTCAATATTAAAAGCTGTTGCATTGACCACTATAGCTTAACTTGGTCCTGACTTACAACCCAGCATATTGAAGGTAGCAATTTTAATTGGCCCGAGGCAATCAGATCTGTATTTACATACGTAGCTTCGGCCGTGTGCGGAACGAAATTAAAACCTGCCTCGCTATCACAATTGGCAATAAGCAATTTCTTATCCGAACACATCTCTATAGGCCTTTTAACATAAACGAAGTGAGCGCGGCCGCGGGCGGCGAACTAATCTCCATAACTTTAATCCCTTTACCCTCGCAGTACCAAGAATCCAATCAAACAGTACAAGTACCCTTTCCCCCGAGCTGCTCCCCGCGCCCCGCGGCCCCCGCCCCCCGCCGCCCGCGTCTCGCCTACGCAGCCTGTCCCGAGTAATTATCAAAGCTTTAATGACGTCATAAATCGAGTGTATAATCTAATCTGGAAAAGCCCCGGGCTCCAGCGCGCGGCTTAATGGTGTGAAAGCTGCCTTATCTCCCACCATGTGTGAATAGAGCTTTATACGCGGCTGCCTGAAAGCTCGCGCCGGGAAACTTTGGAAAAATATGTCGTAGAACATTCGAGATAAGAATGTGGGACGTAGAACGCTTTCAAGTTTAATAGAAAATCGAACATTATCGTAAACGAGATGTCTTTACTAACAAATTCTTTGGAAGCGTAACTATAACAGCTTGAGTATTGTACATTAGATTAAGGTTTTACAATAAAATACGAAACATAGATAGCTAAGTCTTTTTAAAGTGCCTTACTTTGTATGTACCTACTAATGTAGTAGAAATAATTAAGTACATATATTAGGAGTTAAAAAAATTGTGGGTCTTATATAGGTATCTACACTACACCTACTCTGTATTCTATAGTTAAATTGACAATAAAATGTCATAATTATTCTTGTATAGAGAAATAAATTATTCATGCACGAAAAAGTTAATATTAATTACATATTACTATACTAGTATAGAAAATTTCAATCTCCACTCTAAAATTATAGTATTTTCATACAACTTCTAACAGTATCCTAACCTCTAAGGTGCATCGCAATTTCTCAGCAAAGGTCTCTGTAACAAATTGATGATTTTATACGATAGTCTTACGTAGATTGTTAGTGCCGCTGGTCTTTGAGGCTATTATTGAATTACACGCCATATTCAATTTAAACTCTTTGAGAGGATCGCACCGCTTACGTTAATAGTCGTCAATTCGATAACGGCCTCATAGTACGCGACTTTTCACGATTCACCATACAACGGGTATTCAATCGATTACGATCGTAATTTCATTAGACTGTGAACTGTGTTCGATGTGAATGTTGCTAATGACTCTTCTCGTACGATTTGTTTTTACGTTGTTTCGAGAGGCGATTTATATTTAACTAGCCATTAAAAGCACCGTGCCGAATCGTCGTCTTTCTCACGTTTTTGTTTCGTTAACCTTTCCGTACTATCGTTTTAATCGATTTGATATCGTTTATTTTTATTGCTTTAGAAATTTTGCACATTTCGAATGGATTTAAAATTGAACTTTTAATGGTGTGTTGCTGAAATTGATTATGGTATGTTGAAAAGCAATTATATTTATACTTAATGTTGTGTAAGAGGAATTATTAATGAAGTCACTTTCTATATTCTATATAATAAATTCGCAATATCTATTTTTAAAATAAGTTATTGCACGTATTTCACTATTATAATTACCTACCTACATTTAAAAATTCTATTAGATCGATATACACCTGTTCTTTCAGATTACACAATCTAAGACAAATAAAAATAAACAATCTCCATGTAACATTGGAACCGAAACGTTCATTCGAATGTATCTATAAGTGCGCCACCAGCCATTATCCTAAAATTCAGCTTTGGTAGCGATCCCCCGCTTCGCTTAATGAACAAATAAATAAATTGTGCCCTTCTTGTAAACAGCCCACGTGATATAACAGGCCCACTGTAAGGGGTAAGTGGTTTTCGGTGTTGTACCGGATCTCCGCATAGTACATTATCTGTTATGTACTGGGGATATAAATGTAAGTAAAATTCAGTACACGTACGCGATTATAGTTGTTATCGAGCCTACGCGATGACGTCATCGTTACGAGATTGATTTCAAATACATATTTCAAAAGTATTTTGAAAATTATTTATCAGTCAATATAATTTGCATGCAAGTAGTTCTTGTTATTAAAGATTTATAATATGGATTAGTCATACGTAATATTTTAATGAGGCTTAAATTAACAGGAAAATTATTAATTTTGAAATTAATGCTTCTTGTGACACGTCCAAAGCCAATGAGTGGGCAAACTATTTCAATCTAATAATATCTTAATCTCTTAATCAGATTTAATTTCAGAATATACTGAATATACGATCAAGTTTTATTTTTAACTGCTTTGATGTTATACTTTATGATATGTTTACTGCGTAGCATGTTAAGTCATTTCAACACTCAAACATTATATGCATATTATTTTCAGCGCAGCCCTTTTAAAGTTTTCAAAATTACCACCGGCCAATAAATAATTAACTTCACTGGTATTTTCTTGAAAATTATGGTTGTGCACAAATAACGGGCCTTAATTCGACAGAGTGTTGATATGCGTCTTTCATTTAAACATCTTACCGACACCAAAAACATTTCAAGGCTGTTTAATTTCGCCTCCCATTAGTTATGTTGAATTCTTTCTCTCTGTTTAATGTTTTGACATCTGCTAAAGAACTGATAGGCACGCGAAATAGGCCGCTTGTGATGTAATATCAATAAAATATATGTTGTTTTAAATTAAACATACAATTGCCAGAATATACTAGGTAAAAGTATATATAGGTCTTAATAATATCTACAGCGACTGGTTTATATAATGATATATAACGATTTGTTTTAGTAGATATTTATTATCTATCTTCTAAGGTTAATTTTTAATACTTATAAACGATAAGAAGGTACTTTTTGATATTTATTACTACCAAGATTTTGTACTAGATAACTGAAATAACGTGAGAATCAATCCTCAGTCATCTATTTTCAGACATAACGTCATTAATTTCGGTGCGACTTTATTTACTAAACCGCGTAGGTAGGCACGGAACGAGTCCCTTGAAACACAATAAATTGTTAGTCGAAAGCCCCAAATAAATCCTTTGAACACACGATAAGAATCCGATGTCTCACGCGACGTAGGTATTTATTACGGTGGTACACCTATATTCAGAACCCGGAAGAATCTCAACTCGAATATGCTTTCTCTTCCTTAAAAATAAATCGATTCTGATTCCATGTTTTTACTCAACATAACTCAAGTTTCGAATATCGAAAGCTGCATCGATGTTGTAAGAAGTCTCGCGTAATTCACACAGTCGAAACGAATTGTTGGTCGACTCGATTTACAAGATGAGGGATTATTACTGCAGTGCTTAAATTTGGTGTATGGTGTGATTCTACGTAAAAGCGAATATATTATGTGTCCGTTATAGGCACTACAAGTTCCTCAAGAAAATATAATAAATAAGTTTCTTTAAACTCGTGGGATTTGAATTATTGTTTTGTTATGTAAACCTCTAGTACCTACTATGCTTTTTTTTGGCTAGTTTAAATGACATATTTTTCTGGTATAGGTATCACATTATAATAGTTGTTCAATTAAGCGTTGTTTTCTATTATCTATTAAGTTTCAAATGTAAATAATTACATAAGTAGTTTAGTATCAATATCTTAAGGTAATTGGTTGGCTTCTATAAAAGAAGTATAATAACCGAAATAGCGGTCATTGACCCCAGTTAGGGAGTGTGTCTGTCGGTCGAGGCCAGTCGGAACGTTTATCACTGAACCATTTAGCCATTTATT
The DNA here is from genome assembly GCA_018238005.1 of Eurema mandarina. NCBI lineage: Eukaryota > Metazoa > Arthropoda > Insecta > Lepidoptera > Pieridae > Eurema > Eurema mandarina. The sequence continues at coordinate 45,752 of DWAJ01000054.1, read as the reverse complement.
ATGCTCTTCCTTATTTATGGCGAGCTTTGGTTACTATAGCAGTAAAGATTGAATGCTTTTGCGGGGAATTTAATATCGATAATGTATTCAGTAAAAAGATACAAAGTATTTTAAATTTACTTAATAATTAATTAGTAAAAAATGGTGTTATTACATACCTATTAATTAAAGGAAAATTATTGCCAAACCAAAAAAACCTAAGACCTTAAAAAAATAAATATTCACACATTTGAACCCAAATTTAACCAAGCTCATACATAGGAATAAGTAGTCAAATTAAAGTGTAGGTCAATATATAACTATTGATTCGTTTTTTATGTCCGATATGGCTTGGCCTGGTGCCATTGTGCGTGAGGTGAGATGCACGAGGGAGGGGACCACGAATGGAAATCAATACTAACTGCACACTACTGCATTGCTCTAGTATAAATCACCCCAGCCTGGCACCCCGTTGCCAAACTTCCACCCTTTAAAACATTAACTTTAAACCCAATGCAATAAGGTTCATTTTAAAATGCTCACCCATTTAAGAATGGCCGCGAATCCATTAGATACATACGACTAGATATGTTGTCTTAGATGTTTTAAAGGAATGCCCTCGGAAACTGCATTGTTTGTTTTTTGTAATTTTGTTAATGGACTTCTCGGTATTATATTGTTATCGCTTATTGACTTAGACGACACTAAGATCTTAAATTTTTGTAATACGGGAAAATAAAAACAAGTTAAAAATGTTCTATATATAAAATTGTTTGATCTTCAAAAGTTTATTATGACGTTGATGAACAATATTGGCTAAAGTAAATGTAACAGCAACCTAACAGGGAAATGCATCCATTGGTCATTCATTTAAAAAGACAGATAGCTAATTTAAGCTTAGCACCCCACAAGTATAAGGTTACAATGCCTAGACCATTGCGATAAGGAACAGGGTCTGAACACGGCAGACACTAACTCTTAGCCTTTATTTATAACGCGCTACGTGCCCCAAGCAAGCAATCGTCAAGCAAAACTAACGCTGTTACAAAAATAAAACGCTACGCGAATTTTTACCTAACCCCTTCGTACATAAGACCTATAATCTCGTCACCAGCTGAAACTTTAAACTTGTAATGTAGTTCTAATTGATAAGGTGCACTATATCTGGTACTGCCATGATTTAAAATACCTCACAATCGATGCGAGATTTATTATCTGTCTGTGATGGTACTGCGAATGCCTGTAAATACTTTTTATCAGATTAGATTTATATTCTCGGAGCTTTTATTTATTTACTAAGATAAATGAAAAACTAAGCTCTAGAGGTAAGAAATTATTGTACGTAGGTACTATTATATGTTTATAAGAGAATTTATTATTGCGAATATCGGGAATTAAATATAAGACTTATTATACTTTTCAATTTCGTTGGCTCATTGGCGCAATAGTCGCTGCCATAAATATTTTATAAGCATGCTTAATAAATCAACAGGCAGTACTGCGTTTTCTTTCTGTTTTTGTGCAATGATAAGACAGATGCATATCTCTTGACCAACATTGTGGTATTGAAATAAAGGCCACCACTTGCAAACGTGAAGTATTTGTAATTGAAATGTGCAATTAATGGTAATTTTGTCCCTACTCGTCTTTCATGTTTTGTTAAAAACAACGGTCTCCTTTACGTAAACATTGATGGCATACCTATACATTATACATAGCAAGTTCAGTTACATTGGTAATACTATGTCTTCATTTTGTTAAGTAGGTTTATCAGTATTACGTACCTATATATTTTAGCTTTTGTATAATTACTATACATAAAATTGTTTGTACAATTTATATGAAATAATCATGCATGTTATAACCACACTATCCCTAAATGTGAATAATATGCAATAAGTATGTACCTACTCATTAGTATGAAAAAAGTTCAAACCGAAAATAAAGACATAACATATTATTACAAATGACTATTGCGTGTGAGTTTTCCGCTAAAGTACAGGTGTAAAACACTAGACAGGTAAAATCTAACTTATATCATTATTAACCTTTACAACTGAAGTGCAATAAAATAGAATGAGGTGTTACATTGTGTTTAATAATTTTCAACAACACATTACGAGAAATATTTTCTTTTTATATTGTACTTTCTTAGAAGTTATAAGAATAGTATATTTAAGCCCTTCACTTCTGAAATATCTATTAGGTAAAATGGTGAAAAAATATTAATGATAAGAAATTCGTGAAGTTATTTTAAACTTTAGTGCCTTGAGCTTTAAACTATTTAGTGTAATTTTTATGTATAAGTATACTATAATTACATACAAGATTCTCTGTAATCTTACATAAATGTTATTTAAGAGAATCATACTCAATTTCATACCACCATAATTATGGATTTTTGCATACTAGCTAGCTAATGATTTTAAAGAGCTGTGGGATTATAATAGAGAAAAACAAAATATAAAGCGCGAAGTTGGCTGGGTATCAGAGGCTGGGCAGTGTTGTGCCATACTGCAAAGTTAACAGCTGGTGTAATTTAGTGGCTTCTACTTCACCCGGCAGCTTTCGACGATTTAGCGCTATATAAAGTCCAACGCTTTGACTTAAATATTTGTTAACAGTTTAATATATATGTAGTGAAGTTTAATACTAAGAAGTCTCACAAAAACTAATCATTGTACATATATAAGTCATGCTTAAATTATTGCTAATTTACAAGTCAATGGTAATTTTCGTTAGCTAACATAAAGTTGTTTAGGTATCAGAAGTCGGGATTCATGCTATAGGACTTTAAAATGCTGTTTTTTTGAAAGGTTTTCCATCTTCATCTGGTTTTTACAATTTATCGGTTTATATGAAACATGTTTTATAGTTACACGGGTACATGTTATTTTATTAGTTAACGTTAAGCGTTATGTAAACGAAAGATAACGTTTTTACGATTATTTCCTACTTTTATATAAAGAAGTAGGTATAATTATTTTTATATGAATAACTAACGATTTCTCATTACTTTGATTTTCAAACATTTAATTTTGTCGAGCAACAAGAAGCTATACCAAATATCGTTTAATAAAATACCTCAAAATCAAGCTTAATTTTATAAATATATTATGTACCTATTTACATATGATTAATTATTTATAATATCTTTATAAAGTTTATCAAGAGAGCCTACAACGAGAATATTTTACTTTTATCATTTAAGAACTTGTAACATTAACATAAAAATACAGTTAATAACACGTTATACGCATTTTTTAATGCTAAGGCGTAATGGAGGGCGAATTATTGAAGGTTAAAATGATAAGGTTTAAAAATATAATTGTTTTCAAAATAAATAAGGAAAGTACCTATGTACCTACAAGAAGAAATAACAGAGAATTTTATTATATATATTTATCTTATGTTTTCAAACAAAATGAAGATTTAAAATAAACATTTTCAACCCTTTAATGAGTGATGCTATCTTTTTATCTTTTAACAACGGAAAAATACGTTTTAATCCTTACCATATAGACATAAAAAAAAAAAAATTACCAAGTATATATACCTCAGGACAGGTGCGTTTATATAATGCACATGAATTACAGTCTTCATACATTTTAATAAGTAAAAATGTAATGTCATGGTTTATCGCTCTCGCTTTATTGCGTATAAGGTGATAAATACTGTTTTTTTCTTAAACCTGACTTATGTGGTCGTGTTTTAAAAAGTTTAAGTGCGTCACAATTCTTCGTTTCCAATTCCAATATGACATGTCACTCTTTTGGCTTTTGTAAACAATATAAATAAACTTAAATTATATATAGAATAATCCTATAAAAAATCAGCAGTTGTCTGTGTGTGTACCTAATCACATACCTACTGAACTTTAAAACGTAGAAACGTTTAATGTATAGCAAAACAGGTTTTGATATTTCTCGTATTATATACCTACGTAGTCTATAAAAAATACTAACAGCAAATTATTAAGAGTCACCTCTTAGTTTTTACGGCATATATTTACGTTTTGGTCCTAAGTAGGTATATCCCCTATTTTAACTTGGCGTTAAACAGTTATTCAATTACCCATACAAAAACTTGCAATCGAAGTTATTTCAAGAACGAAAACTCAACCTCCTTAAGATAATAATTTATTATTTAATCTATTCACAATGGGCTGTTCTGCTATGGAAGGTGATGGCGAAATATGGTGCTATGTGGAAATTTATCTACACATCAATGGGATTCCAACATGCCCGGATACGGCCGTGTATGGTTTGTTTAAACTTTAATTATAAGCAGTGTTTTTGTTACAAGTGTCCGCTAAAGAGCTGTAGACGCTATTTATGCAGCCATAAGTCTATACAAAACCAGCGAACCTGTTACTTATGCGTGTGAAAGTTGGTACTATTTTCGTATGCCACTGCTTATGGGTCGGTATTGTTAATTGTTTACGTTCGAAAATGATCGAATATACATCGCGTTTTTGGACGTTTTAACTCCTTTCAAGACGCCGGCGAAGTTCCATTGTATTTCACAATCAGGTCGCTATGGGAGATCTCTGCGCTTATTGCAAAACGCTCCTGACCTTAGCATGATAAACGTGCAAGATGGTAATTTAGGGTCATCGGTAAAATTGCTTTAAAACATTTATGGTTTAACCTTTATTCATTGCTACATTTTTACCTGCGGGCGCAGTGTTGGGTCTTTACTTGGAAAATATTTGTACCTTATACGGATTAAAGATGAACAAAAATTCGAATTAATTTTGATTTGAATGAATTTATAAAGGCAGTATCCCATGACGCAGCGGCGTTCATTATTTATTTTGTTATCGTTAATTAAAAGTGGTAATTATAATGTCTTTGATTTAATTGTATTCAAATGAGGCAATTAATCACATATGTATGAAGCTTCGTTGTAGGTAAATGTTTTAATTAAAAATTAAAATGTATAGTTAAGGACCATGAAAATGCATTCTAACTCGCGTGCATTATTCATTGTCGATTAACACATCACGGCTCAGGCGCACTTGAGGTATTTTATTGGTATAAATAATTTATGATTCCTTACATAAGTGAAATATCTGGAGATTTTGATATGAAGTTATACTGTGTTTACGTAAGATGTGAAAGACATATGAATGTAAGCAACGTAACACAAAATGTTTTAGTGGTTTTTGGTTCCAAATGTTTTTTGTTTTAGCAAAAAATGAATCCATTTCTATTTGTAGATGTAGGCTCAACAATGTAACTTCGCAGATACGTATTTTATTCCATAAATATTTCTACCATTGTGAATTGGGTAACATTAGCTCATAGAGAATTTATTTACGCATCTCTATGGAAAGGCTTCGCCGCATGACGCTCGGATAAACTTATGGATGAATACATTTAAATAGTAAATGTGACATAGCCGGAGATTTAGTATCGAATAATGTGGCCGGTACATAAGTTACATTACTCACGCCTAAAGCTCCTCCTGTCTTGTAAATAAGTTTCGTACGGACAAGTTTTAGAGTTACGCTCGACGTTAGTTTGTGCACAAAGGGTTTGTTAGTAGAAGTTATGAAAGACAGCCCACGCGAGTTGGTATTATATTTCGAAATAGAATTAGATTTTTAGTTAGGACGTTTTGCTTCTGATAGATATATATAACTTATATTGGTTGCTTAGTATATTGCTAGTAAAATTACGAGTGTATATAATTACAAAGTATAAAACTAAGTCGCTTTCTCCTGTCTTCTTACTCCTGTTTTTTTAACAGATAGAGTGATTGGAGAGGAAGGTTATAATATGAATAATAACTGCATTATCTATGTGTGCGAAACCAGGGCTGATCGCTAGTTTAGTTTAGTAGTAAGTGTACCAATAGTAGGTAGGTTCATGCGTAAGATGAATTAGTCATTACTAAGATTTTACTGCTCTCAGTGATTCACAGGACCTTATTATCCTTTTACAGAGTATTATAAGTGTTGCTTTTCAACAAGCTCTTTCACAGAACAAGGGGTTTCCGCACACTATATGTACTTCAACGCACGCTTGCTTTGAGAATGTGCCCATGTCCTGAATTACTCCAGCTTTGATCTGCCGTCCTTAAATGACGTGCAGACGTCCATGCGTTTAATATGCAATGGCGTATGGTTTATAAGGGAAATTGAAGCGTTTATTGAATGCTATCTTTATATGTATTTAAATGTAAGTAGCGTACTAACATTCTGTTTTATACAACTTTCTGAATAATCATATATATTTAAAAACCATAAAACAGAAAACATCGGTTTTTCATTAATTAGGTGTAGTTAAAATCTTTCTGAACTTTTACGGTCGAGTCATTTAATTTATTTATTTTTATCAATGCCTCGTACTAAAATAAACTTACCGTTCTTCTTATTCACTACCATCATTGATTAAAGGAAAATTACCAGAAGGTACATTTTAGATTAAGGCTAGGTATGTATGATAAGATATGTATTAGTTTTGTATATTATTATCAACTTACAATGTATCTCGTTATAATATAAAGCTCCTCTTTTCACTCAAGCATAACTAGATTTTTTAGATAAATATTTTCTAGGGGTATTTAAGTAATAGGTTTATAAAGGAATATTTTTCGTCGTCGTGTGTCAACACACAGGCTGCATGAGTAAGTCAAATGAAACTTTCGGAATTTATATATTGTGTTCACTGCGAACACGTGTTTCGCGTATATTCCAAAGCTTTTCCTACACTATAAGATCACTGAAGACGCCTTCGCAAAACGACTATTCTAATACAAACTTCGTGACATATTTACTGTTCACATAAGAACACATATTTCGTTAGATTCTAGAGATAAACCCGAAATTTAATATTCAATTTATTTAAAAACCTACTTAGTAAGTAGGTGTAAAATAGAAATTCGATTAGGCAATAAATTCACGATTTATATGGATACAGTTTGGACACGTTTTAAAATTCCAATCTTATTTTCCTACTTATAAAATTTAGTAACTTGCGGCGCTTAATATTTATTTATTCATGGTCCGTATGTAAATGTTGGTGATGAAAAATGGTCAAGTTCTGATAAAATTATAAAAATAGTTAAACAAGCTGTTGTAATGTAATTCACGTCGCAGGGTCACGATCTTAGAAAACAAGTGACTTATTTTTAAAATGTATCATTGTGTATACAAGTTCTTACTATCTTTAATCTTACCTTGAAATGCGGTAGCTTAACGACGTGACGGAATTCTTATCATTTCTCTGTATTGACATCCCTAATAAATCTAACCCTTTCAGTGTTTTGCAATAATATTATACAATTCCTTGTAATATACAAGGAATTGTATTGGTACATTTGATATGTACATTTAAACTAGAATTATAGTCCTATATCAGAGGAATCTACCTATAACGTTTATATTTTTTAATAATAACTACTTCATTTAGATATAGTATATATTTGGCCAGCAAAGTACATAAATATAGGTTACAAGACACAAAATTTACAAGAATTTTCCTACTTTACACTTCTGTAATAAATAATTAATTTAATATGTATTAAAACGGTCAATCATTAAGACAGTCACAAGAAATACTTTGATAGTAGATAATTAATACATATATTGTACTTATAATATACTTAGATAAAAAATTATTAACCTAATTTTTACTGTAGTCTCTCATTAGTATTTTTTATTATTTTAATCGAGATTTGATGTAACAATTATATGAACCACAAATTTAATTGAATCACAAAATGGTTCTACTCTTAGCAAAGTGGTTTGCTTTATCAATGATAATATTTCAGTCTAATATATTGGAGGTATCAGAGCTATAACTTTAAATCTGTCTAGGGCAGAGGTGATACAATTAGTTTCGCCTAAGACCATTAAGTATTATCTAGATATATTATCTGGCAAGAAAAGCAAGTATTAGGTATCAATATAACAGATATCTTGGCATTACATCAATGATAAGGCTATTGTTTGTTCAAGACAGAATTATATTAAAGAATTATATTTATGTTCAGAATTTGATAAAATCATGTAAACTAGAGTTAGGGTCCTACACGTGTTTCTTTAAAGTTTTAGTTAGGTATTTTTAATATATAAGTGATTACATATTAATTGATAGTTTTATTTTTTCAAAGGATTTGAAAATTAATTCTACATTTCCACACAACTAAATACATTGAGTGAAAATTGTGTATTTTTTGTTCGTCAGCGCTGATGTTCTTATAATTCATCGCGAAAACAAAACACGATCGCGTGCCAATTAATCCCTTCACACAAAGCTAATAGATCTACGTCAGAATAAAAGTGCATTCTCGTTGAAATACGAAGCTTAGTTACTCATAAGTTTCAATTTGCGTCGCGGCCCTCGCGCCACGTCGCCGTACATCAGAGTTAGCGACTGAATCACAAACACCCTGTGTACATTTTGTTGAATTTATCGTGTTATATGACGTAGCGAATAAATCGCAGAATCATGCTACGGCCCGTAGTTACATGTTTACGATAATATCTATTTAATTTATACAATAACACTTTACATGCTTGTAAAACACTAGATTAACATTTTTTCTTTCCCATGGAATGATATCATTACTCATTATAGTACTTCCAAATTATAAAACGCTATTGTAGATATTTACTTTGCACTAGCGCTTGCAATTTATTTCATTATTGTTTTCAAGATAATTGGGCTAACTTTAGCTTTCATACGAGCCATACAAAGTTTTCAAGTGGGTGCTTTAAACGGTCTATACCTACTTTCGTTTAAGACACTAAAGTTTAATTAAACTTTTCCCTGGAGCATGTTGCAATTACTCGGCCCGTGTAAATGCAAATAAGTTCCGTAACGCCGGCTTGTTTATGTTGGTCAAAGAAAGCCTTTTCCGAAAATCAAATTGTTGTTCAGAATTCTTCGTTCTACAATCTTTGTTAATAGGATTTCCTACTCCTTTTATAATTTAATTTAATCGCATAATAATTTTCTTAAATCCAATTAACTACGTCATTTTCAATAGACTTTAAAAACTATGATATAGGATATTATTATCAAAGGAATATGTCAATCAAAGGCTTTTTATCTTCTATTGGTAAATTTATTTTCTATAGGTAAATTGTAAAGTTAAGGATATGAAAATGACTCCTACAACCCTGTATACACACAGTTAGTTAAAACAGTTTTCAGTTTTAATAGATTTATTCAGATTCTTAGTATAATTTGCCAACTTCGCCATAAAATCAGTAATTGTTACGCCACAGTTAAAGACACGTTATCGAGCAGTTTGCGATTCCGTGAAACGAGTCCATCAATTACCACACAAATATTTCACACCCTTTAATTGCTACCGTATAATATCTGGTATTCGCTGATATTACAACAATCTTTGAAAGATCATTATTTTCGTATGAGCCAAACGTATTGTTCGTTATTGATGGAATTACGGGATTAACTGATTTTTTATGCGAAAACATATACACTTATTTATATGGCCCTTAAGGGGATTTATGTTTTCCTTTTAAATACGACAATGACAAATTGCGCCTGAAATATGTATTTGTTTTGTTCAAACCATTGTTATGTTTGCGCTTAATCATGAAATAAGGGAATTTTGACCTTTGGAACTTTAATTAAATGTTTTTGTGTTATTCGTTTTTGTATAAGTATAGTAGGTATTAGGTACTTATATTGTTTCCAAAAAAGACTTTTTGCCTTGCATGTTTTTACATAATATACTTAGGAAATTTAGTACGTAGGATTAAAAGTTAAACCACATAAGCTGGTAAAAAACTTGTGAAGATGTTTTGAAGAGAAGAGAAGATGAAGAGATTAACTTTGCTCACATATTATTAGGTATTTGTTGGAATTGCTTATCGAAGCGGACTTCCCTATCTATTTTAATAACTATTAAAAAAAAATATTCTGCTTAAATATAGAATATATGTAACAATTAGTCCGCGATAACATACAATGTTACTCAAATACATACAAAATAAGACGATATCTTAATGTCTTCATAAAAGCATATTATCCAAATAAAACACGTCACAGCGTTTGACGTACTGCTTCCATTAGTGCGATGTCCGTGGCAAGGAGAAGTGTGATTAATAAAAAACAGTTCAAGAACCTCAAGGCTAAGAGCTCACTGATCAAAAAGCAATACTTTAGCCTCACCACTGGGCAATCCATAACGGCTGAAGCGAGATAGTACGATGCTTCATTTACATTCGCAGCGAAGTCGCACGCGCTAGCTACTAAGAAATAAAATAAAAGACATTTTATTGACAAACAACAACACAAAAGAACTTCATATAAAGAGAATATAATTTAATTTATTGTCAGCCCTATCGCTAGAAAGCAATATCTTGCAGGTATCAAAGCTCTAAGAATTAATTATTAATTTAATTTAGGTAATACATAGCAAAATAATACACTGAGTAAATAAATACATTAGATCTTCTTAAATTACAATGTAAATTTCATGAAACATTTTTCGTGTCTCGGCGTACAGTTACACATGATGCGTTATTGTTGTTCCTTATTATTATTACAGGTGGTCTTTAAGATTTTATCCTACACTGTGGTTTCATGAATAATCTCTACAATGTTATCTATTAAGATTAAATTTCTAACCCACACCTTTCACCGAAACTAGAACTTATTTTCTTAAACAAGTCCGTGTTTATAAAAAATCATATCTTTATTTAAGTAATTATTAAATAAAGTACGTGAATAATATTGACTATACCTACCAGTCAAGCTTAAATTTGTTAATTAATATATCTAACGTGCGTCGTTTGAAAGAAGAATGCCTTATTGAAATATATTACCTTATTATTATTGAAATATATACGCAATTGAAATATATTAACCTGAAACATATTTTTTCAAGACAATTTAACGAGATAGTTCCAGTTACTAGGTCGAGTTAATAACCGCGCTTAAACTTAACAGTGTGAAGTACCATTTCGATCCGCGCACCATATTTCAATTTGCGCATCACCCATTAGTGCCTGTAGGAAAAATATTGAATGCAAAACTCGTAAATACAGTGCCGTTGCAAAACACATTCACCCTACTGTGCCAATTAGCGCTCAATACATAACACTTTTATTTTGCGTCAATTACACGCGATGTAAAAAATATGTTATTAAAAAAATATATAATTTCCTGTTTTAGAATCCCCATATAAAACTTAGACGAATATTAATAATAATGATTGTATTGTACAAGGTGTTATTAGATATTAAAAGTTTAACCCAGGCTCCCAAGATAGTATAAACTGTTTTACAGGAGCCTGTGACATCCATATTATTATGCTATGACGACACCGACCGAAATACTCCAATTGCAATTAACAAGATTATATAAAAGTATGAATTCAATCGAATTCTACTACATAGGTATACTATATACTAGAAACAATTTAATGCATTCAAGATACCTTTCTTAATTTTAAGCTGATTACGTGCCTAATCGGTAAGCAACATTGATCAAAGGATTTTAAACAATTAAGTCAATCAGCTCATGAATATAATAATTCAGTTTATAGCAGCTTTGATACCCGTTATATCAATATATATTCCTGAAGTTATTAGAACAGTAGGAAATAAGCGCGACAGGCTTATGAAAATCACGAGCCAGTAATAAATAGTAGGACATTGCGTACATTGAGGCCGCGTACATTTCGCAAATTGAATACCCGAACACCACAATTTACAACCACTATCCAACTTGTATATTTTTAATTATTTGGTCAGCAGGCTCAGATAAATCAAGCGGAATTGGTATCTGTAGCTTTGTAATTAGTTTATTTTATTCGCGCACGCCCTGAAGTAATTTTCATGAATTTTAATTTAATACTCGCTTCGAAGCGTCGCTTTAAGAGGGCATTTTATGAAGATTAAAACGCTTCATAATTTTAATTCGGCTGCTTGAATAAATGAGGAAGTTAATTATACGTTAGTATCGAGGTATGTGAAGTCTTAATAATTTGTTTCTTTAAATGACTTGACACTCATCTAGTTCAAATTTATAACTGAATCTAACTGCTTAAAAAATATAGATTTAATTAGAATATATATTCTTTAATTCTAATTATTTAAAATGATCAGACACTAGACTTATTTCAAATATTTTGCTATTTTAAGTAATTTGTTCGACGTAGAATGAATTTATATTTAAATTACTGCTGATTAAAAACACATATTCATTTCTATTATCACTTCGTATCCGATGTCTTCATGTATCGACCGAATTCAGAGCAATTTATCATCATACGTATGGGACTTAATGAGACGATTGGACAATTTGAATTACGAGAAAAACATGAAATCGAATATTTTTAGTTTATTGAATACATTAGGAAATCATTTACCTTAATTTATATAACACTAAAAAAGATATATTGCTATTTTATGAAAATAGCTTAAAATGTTTTCGAAATATCTTAAATCTATTTAAAACTTTTAAGATAAAATATGTTGTAGGTAGGTAATGGGTGGTCAACATTTTTGTAATTCTGTAGATAGCTAAGTGTTGTTATGTTGACCATTCGCTAACTTAACAAAAACACTTCTTTCATGATCGTTGGATGTGAGGTACTAAATTCTTTACTAGTGCTACTAATTAAACTTTTTCTTAGTAACGGTTTTTAATCAAGTGGCGAAAACATAAACAGCTTGTCACACAAAGAATTTGCAAGCGATGAAAAAAATGGTTAAATATATTTAAATGTTTTAAAACTCGTCGAAGAAATCTATGTGTACTATACCTATACAAGGTTGTTTTTTATAAAAGTTACTTGTAGTATATGAAAAAGGCATTCTATACGAAAAGTCCTTAGAACTTGAGCTGACCCTAATTACTTTCATGTCATGGTACCTACAAGAACTGTGAAGTCGTTTCCAATATTATGTAGGTACCTATAACTGAAAAAATATAAGTCAGATATATGTTAAACAAAACCGCTAGTTATATGTTTAAATTATTATTCATTAGCTGTGTTAATGTATGATGACATGGCAACAATTAACAGTTAAAGATTTAAAGAACCTTTTCTTAGCAGGCAAAGACAGTGGTTAGTTGGATAGATTGCTCCTCGAAATAGTAGAAATTAACGGTCTATACAGCGTGTCCCAAACAGACGAAACTGCAGGATCGCTAGATATATAAACAAACATTGTATAACTATAATATGGATCCATACAAGTCGACCCCGCGTGTCGGTGGCACGGCATCAACAAAGTGTGTAATGGCGCGGAAGTATCGGGACCTCTCATTCCGTTCCTCTCCGCTACTCCCGCTCATTATACGACATTCGAAACGTTCCTTTGTTGCTCTTAGTGGCTTTATTTACTCTTTCAATTGTGTGCCGATGTGTTTTATATACGGAAAGATGAAGGGTGAATGGGGAATTATTGAATCGTAGTTGTTAAGAAATGATAGATTATTTCATATAAATATACCTATTAACTAGCGAGATATTTCTTAGATTCTATTTTTTAGTTATTTATTCTACATGACGAATGAACTTACTAAGATTCATATAATATGAAGTATACGGACAAGACGTACCTACTGCCTACTATGCGATTGTTAATTCAAAAAAACATATATAGGACAAATAACATATTCTATTCAAGTGTCTTATTTTTATATTGGTTCAACGTTATATAATTTAAAATATGAGTGGAAGAATAATCTTATGTACTTATCTATTAACTCACTAGAAAAAAAAACAATTGCCAAATTGAAAAGAGTTCTCACACGACTATCACGAGATCAGCGGCCATTATGACTGTTAAATTCCACAATTCAGTAAACACATGAAATATTTATATTTGTCATAGGAAATGGGCAAATAAATAATAAGTCTACGCATAAATAAGTTAGGAACTTCCGTCGGCGCGTGGCGCGAGGCGGGGGAGACACCCCATCGCTAGCCATTTTACATTTGAATTTGTAATTCTCGCTATTGTTACAAGAATATGAAAATTAAATTACTCTATTCGGCTATGTGACGCGCATTTTTACTCGATTTCATCGTTTACGTCATTGTAGGTAAGTAATAAATCAAAATGGGTAATAAAATAGAAATAGACGTCGCCCAGTGTATAGTAAAAACTCTTCTTAATATAAAAAAAATAAAAATATTTATTCATAGTTTTGCATTTAAAGAAAAAAGAAATCATTAACATCATTTTTATAAACGTCAGTAAAGATTCAACTAGGTAACATACTATTAAAATTATAAATTATAAGTATTACTTTTAAAACCACAATGAATTACAATGAACCTTTGGAAATATATTATTATTACATAAGCAGATTAGTATGATTGAAAAGTTATGTAATCTTTTTAAAGTTAATTACCAATATTAAGGTTTCTGTTACCATTTATTTTACAGAAGATAGATACATTTGGGTCTAACAAATGCACCTCAACATTCTGCTATAAACTTTTTAATTACCCACAAGCATGGTTATCTATTAATTTCAATTACATCAAGTGTGGGTTACAAAGCGATTAATTAATTATAAAGTGCTTCAAAACCAGTTATAGCCTCGCTTGTCTCGACCCTCAATCAAATCACTACGCGCCAAGTTAAAGGTTAAAAAATCAAGGGCTTCCATTTATTGGACTGAGAGACGTTTCACAAGTCTGCTGATTGAATTAAAGAGTACGAGTTATGTGCCAATTTAGCAATGAGAACTACATAGGGGCGTTAAGTGGAAAATATGAGCGTTAGTCATTAATGTTTCATACTTTAATGTTCTAATGGGGTTGGTTTATTTTGGTCATATAATGGTTATACAGTCCCTAATGATGAAGATTATACGAGTCTATTTTAAAAGGTATTACAATTTTAAAATGGGACTATCTATTGTTATTCATATTCAAAAACAGAATTAGACACAGTTTTGTAATAGTGAATAACTTTTCATGATAACAAAATACCTACTCTAAAACTATTACCTATAAAATAACAATATTTTTTATGGAAGATGACTCATTAGGTATCTAGAATTTAATGAAAATGAAAATTTGGTTACGAAAATGCATACCGCTGGCTCCACCTAGGCGCGGATACCTGAATTACGACGAAGTGAAGGCTTCTACGCTACTAAATTGATTTCGAACCGAACCTTTCATGCGCTTCGCGTGGATGGGCAAACTATAATATGCTGATTATAAGACATTATCAGTTTACTGTCGACTACAAAATTTAAATACGTCTTAAAACTAGAAATACATAGCAAATAGTCTTATTATTATAAATTAGCTATATACTTATATATTTAATTAAAATATTGTATCTTCTTTGAATAGGTATAGGTAAACATACAGTTTTTAATTGTGATTAATGGAATTACATTTGTTCTTACCAAACAAACAAAACAATTTTATAATCTTATACTTCATAATATACTACTACTGTACTATAATGCAGATAAATACTTAAGACGGTACTAAGTAATTTATTATGCTTTATGAAAAATAAATACAAGGCTTAATTCTTCTTCTGTAAATCAAATCATTCGATTATATTAACACCGTTTCTCAAAAGCTTCTTTGTTTCAAAACAACATTCAAGTCAACTTCAAAACATATACCTATTTGGATATAAATAGTTGTCATCACAACAATGTAGGCACAGCGCTCTATCATTCCTAGTTCGAAAATAAACCTCAGGGTATCTCCTAGAGTGAGTGGTATTTCCGATAAGGGTAACCCTCGGGTCAAGCCGTCGACAAGTCGGCTGATAAGTCTCGATTTAATACGTTAAAAGGTGCCCTAATAGGGTCGTTCCCATTCGTCGACCCGCCTTGCTTCTAACATAGCTCACATACTTGCATTAGAAAAACTCTAATACTAATAAATATTTTACTTAGATAGAATATTGATATTAGTAGGTACTATTAGGAAATTGAAGTGAGTATAAGTCTTTAAGACGGTAGGTATAATATATGTTTATTTTTTAGGTTTCTTTCAAGTATCCTATATGCCTTAGGTTACTTACATAGATATAGTTCATCCATGTAGATAAATTTATTGCTTTTTTGATAACAGTTTAAGAGATGCATTTAAGAAACAAAATTGAAACTGACTTCACAAAATTGAAATAAAGTTATTTAATGGCTATTAAAAACATTATAAAAATATTGATAAGACAGATAGAACATTGAAGTGTTTTGCTTCCTAAATAATACATGTAGTTCCATCAAAGAATTGTTATATAAAGTAGGTACTACAAAAAATTTTTGTTCTTTAAGAATGTTACAGATTATAAAATATTTATTACCCTAACGCATGAAACACTTATTTTTCGATAACATAACGTATTGCGATCTAAACAAATTTTTTTTTTCTTATCATATAGGTAAGTAGAATTAAATCAAGCATTTTCATTAAATTTAAATAGGCTGGTAGGTATGTAGGTACCTATGTAATACACATGGCATCATTGATTGTATTAAGTTTAAGGAATTTATAATTTAAAAGTTGTAAATTAAAATATACTTCTATATTCTTAACATTTGTACAGTGTCGACTATACAAATGTTTGAATGATTGCTTTATAAAATATATAAGTTAAAACGTATATATAAGATTATAGAAATTTCTAAATAAAGAAGGAATTCCAACCGTATCAAAACAGTACCTAATAAATATAATTTATTAACACTAAATGTCTAAATAAATTATTTTTATTGTCGATAAACGGCATCCATACGCGATTGTGACATTATATTAAATCATTTTGCTTGAGGCTTAATTAACAGTTTAACCTATTAAATGAAAACTTTATATTTGTACAATGTAAGTAATATTAAAAAACTTAAAATATTTCATGTTTACAAAATGATAGTACCTATGTAAATATTCCAAATAAGATAGTTACTTTATTAGTAGTTAATAGACTATCTAGTCTTTTTATTAAAAAATAATCTTATATTTCCAGCTCCTTTTAATATGCTTGCCTTTTACTGCAATATTTTCATAAATACACAATGAAACGAAAATGAACAGTCACAAAAAGCTTTGTTTATCATAATGTAGAAAACAAAACCATGGAATGGCGTTATAATTTAAATTAAATTTGCAGGCATACGAAGCTTTCCAAAGCATTTTCATGTATCGCTAATTAAAATACGCTGTCGCCGCCGTAAACGGCCTGCGGTCGCTTTATTTACTGAAATTATTATTTTCCACCTTATGAAATTTAACCCCCATTTTTGCACGCTTTTCGACGCAGCAAAACAGTGTAAATAACAGATACCTATGCATTTTATATTTTCATTAATATATCAATTTTATATGTGGAAGCGTGTTAAGATTTCTAATCACGTTCGTACCTTTTAGAATGTCCCAAAACATAACGATTTACGCCATTATGGCCTCGTCTCCGATAATCACGTAGCGATGACAAAAACGGTGCTTAAGAAAGCGCTTAAGATTTCATTCAGCACATCCAACGGCCCTAATTAGAAGCCCTAAAACTAATAAAAGATAACTAGAAAGTCAAGCTGAACGCGGCATTCATAAGGAAAACTTTGACGATTAAAATTCCTCTAACGAGTGCGAACCATCTCCTTTAATAAATACGGGCCCCTTCTAATTTTCCTCGGAGAGATTGAAGCGGTATAAATTTTTCAGTCTGAAAAGAAACTCTGTGAAAGAAGAGCTTGTACATTTTTACGATGGAAGATTCCCATTCGCCCCTCGAGCGACGAGTTGTCTCTCTTTTAAATTAAATTTTCACTCCTAATTTGAAAGTATAATGTCATTTGAGTAGGATTTCGTTATTAAAAGTTTTAAATCATTCGGAAGTTTCGTATTGTAGACGTTTAGGGTGAGATCACGTGATTTTTTAATCAAAATGGGATCGTTTCTAGTGATTTTTTACGAGTGCGCCACTCCGTCGGCATCAAACCGTCATTAGCCACTCGCGGATCCGATATTGCTTTTCTTTGCAAACTGTTGCGATTTTATTGAATTATTTGAGACCCTTATACTATTAGGATTCGTGGTAATATTTTCATATTATAAATATTTGCGTATACGAATTAATTTCAAAAAAGTAAGTTTGAATATACACTTAGTTAATAGGTACTATAGGTAAACAAAAATATGGTCACGCTCCAAAACATCTGTACATTTTGTCTTGAGTCCTTGACACACAGACACAGTTCAGACGAGCTTTTATAGACCATAAACATTTTACTAGCTCGACCTTGGGTAGGGTCTGCAATGAGGTCGTTGCACCCAACTTTACGACTCCACACTTCGTCAATGATTGACGTCACGTGTTTTTGTAGATACGATAAAACAGGGTTAGCTAAATTGTGAACTAGCCTTATCTTCTCTTATCAATGACAAGTGCAGCTATAATTTTAGTGCTTTATGCGTTGTCTTTCAAAGTATGAATTCATTTATGCGACGTACCTAATAAGAAGTTTATATAAGTTATAATTTGTACCTATATCTAATAGCATTTTTTTTTTGCTTAAAATAAGTTCGTCGACAATAGCTGTAATTCTTACTCTGAGTACAATAAAATAGGTACATAATAAAAAACTACCAAAAAACCTTTGCGAATGTTCAAAAGCTTGTTAATGGCTTTAATGTTCTGTAATCCTATTGCATAACGTAGGTATATTGTTTTAAAAGTTACCTGTCCACTAAAGATCAAGCTTTTGAAACCGTTCCTTTATTTTTATGGCATTCATTCCGAGAAACTAAAATGTATTGCGTCAAACTAACGGATTCTGTCGTAACAAAAATGTGGATCTTTCTAAAGAAAGGGTTGTTGTTCTAACAATATAAAAGGGTTCGGTCATTGTCACCCTTCCTTTGTTTATTATTCTTAGAGAATAATGAATTGCACAAAGTATGCAATATTGTTAAATTGTAAAACGTTCGTATACCGTATTGTTACTTTGTTGGCCGTAAAATTTTATTTCTATCTTAAGATATTGCGAATAGAATTTAGTATCTACGTAAATTCTTCAAGTATTTTTTAAGTATGATCATTGTTTTTTTTATATAAAGGGTTATCTTTTTTGTGACACATATGTATATAAGTATTATAGGTACCAGAAAAAAATGTGAAAGACAGTATCACATGTAAATTTAAAACCAATCTTAGCAAGGCATCAGACGCGAGTCCCGACATTTCTCTTTTTTATCCGAGTCTTATCCTTCACTGCATAAATCGACCCGACCCGTATAACTCTCGGCGACCATTAAAAAGATAAACAACTTAATATAGGAATAATAATAAACAAGTCGACTTAGTTAGAGCCCCGTACCTATAGAGGCGCTCATAATTTTATTTATTCACGAAACCGTAAATATCTGTAGAAATAATTCCAAAGGCTTTTTGCGGGGATTAAGGGAGCGCTGTGGGTCTGAGAAAATTATATTCGGCTATAACAGTTATCATGCATCACCTGGAAGACGGTTAATGCGCCTTTTCGCAATCTCGAGGGCGGCGCGAAAGACGCCGAGCGCAAATTACTTTTTCAAAGTATTTACATGTAAATAGAGTTGCTGTGTTACGAACTTTGCGGTGTATAACGAACAGCGAGATGAGCTTTTACGTTCCTTATATCTTTGCCAGATTTATAGCACAATCTCTGTTTCATCGTAATATCATGTTCTTTTATTTATTCTTTTTTACTTTCTGATTGCGCTGAAATTCCTTAAACCTCAATTAGCAATAAACTTTAGCTTTCTATTAAAACAAACACCGAAGAGATATTGAAGAAAGGTTACATTTAACATATTACGTAATAATATTTATCATTCAAGAAGCGATCACCGTTTGAAGCAGGTGATATCGTTCGGAAAGCACGCTCATACGTGAAGCCTGTATAATTATCATCCATTCTACTTATAAACTTTCATAACGGCCTATACGTCGACTTAACCTCTACTTTGGGAGCCGCCGGGGGGTGGGCCCCCTTATAATGGGAGTCTAAGAAAAACGGGTGCACGGTTCGGAATAGAAAATGCTCCTTTGGAAATAGCTTCGGCGGAAAGCTGGCGATTTATGCGCGCTACGGGATACGCTGGTAAATACCCGGGAGCGGATTTTTAATGGGGCCATTGTTTCTATTTTAAGTGGCGCGTGCGAAAGGAATACTCAAGTTTTGTTCGAGCGAGTTGTTTGTTTAATATTATATTCTCGCGTGCGTGTTGATGATAATGACGCCCTCCAATGCGCCTATATTGCTGCTACATACAATGAAATTACACATTACACATATTTACAAGCATTCCTCGACTACATTAAAAGTGACTTCGTAAAGATACAAATACTAATAATTAATCAAGAGACACTTAAAGCATCCGTCTACTAAATAGATCTAATACAGTAGGTATACATGTACACCAAACCCTTTTTTAATAAAAGTTGTGGGTTGGGAGACCGACTCTTAGTTACCTACCTGAAACTATAACGCTAAAAATATGCCTCTCCCATTAAATAATTTATCTTAATATATTTTGTATTTATGTTGATAAATAAAGCTTCGATGTCTTAATAACATACTTAAATCACCCATAAAGCAGTAACCTAATGTTTAGTTTTCAAATAAAAAGTTAAGATCGACCATTACATGTTAAAATAGAGCCATAAAGTTAATTAACGTCGAATTTCGAATAACATAAGATGCCGCTTTAATGTATTATCGAAAAAAAAACATCGGCCTCGCCTATTTTTGTATTCAGCCCGTAATCAGTGAGACATCATTTTTCATCTCCGGAAGAAATAAAAATGCCTAAAATAATGAACTAATAACATACCGGGACGCCGGGCCACCGAAAGCAAAATATATTAGTAGGCAAGTAACACATCGTTCCGTCGGTATAATGAACATGGCTCCCTCTAGCGGAGACCATTAATCACCCCCCCCTGCACCCGCGACCCCATCCTTCTCCGCTTAGCTCCCCTCAAAAATCTCCCCCGCCACCCGTTCGAAATGTTTCCAATTCATCACGAGACCCCGCCCTTGACAACTCTATACGGACCAAGACTGAAACTCGAATGCCACGCCAAAGCGACCGATCGACTAACGCTCCAAAAATCCCAAAGCATTTTTGTAGAGAATTGCTTACAAGGTTCATGGATTTCTAGACCGGAGTGTATTTTCTTGTAATATCAGCTACATCGTACGGCGGCCATTACAAATAAATTTCACCTTACCTTTTATTTTTAATGCGGCTTTAGTATACTTTCGTCGCGTCTTGAGTTTCTTTGGGTCCGCTGTAATTTAGTGTTTATGAATTCTTAACGCTTTAGTTATGAAGTTGTGTGAATTAATGTTATACTCATTCTGGGGATTAAGCGTATAATTTACCTTAAACGGACAAACTTTTGTGATAGTTTTAAATTCTTTTCTATGTTCTTTATCTATTTGAATAAAGAATGCAAATAATTGAAACAGAGTAAATGAGGCAAAAGCTATTATATGCCAAATGATATATAGACCTAACATATGGCCATACCTATAGGTATAGAACTATATGCAAACGGTATCTAACACACGGACGCAATTTAATTGGTTGGCACATTAAACGCATATATTGTTATCCATTGCTGTCCATTTAGCCTGCTTGTACAGTGCTTTAGTATACATACATACATACATACATTACATTACAGTCATTAAACAGCTATCAATTCGCTCTTGATACATTGGTTAAAATGCTAACTAATATGATGATCATTTTTAGTAGCTTTAAATAAGTCTCAAATTATTTATGTTTTCAAATGTTTATTTATAGATACCTATATTGGTTATAAACAATAGAATTTTGTACCAAATTAAAGAGTATTAATTTATGTTTAAGCGTAGGCATACGTTAAGACTTTATCATGAAGCAATTATATAGAGACAAATAGTATTATTCAGATACGTATTCACCTAAACTAAAAAATCGCTTCGAAAGCTAGTCCTATACCGCTCACTAGAATAACACCGCTGCTAGTTTATTCGCAATAAAGAAAGTGGGAGCTTGGTTCGTTCCAATTACCGGGATATACGGGGCCATCCCGGTGACGTGTGTAGTCGCTCTACGGCCGGCAATTATACATATTGCGAAAACTGCCGCACCAATTGGATAATACGGATGTATGCTTTTAATAAAACTGCACCAAATTTATGTGCGAGCTGGCGTTTTAGTTCGTTTTAGTTATGAGCGCGTAATTGCTTAAAGCGGACCGGATATAAAATATCACTCTAATATACCAACACTATTACGCATAGTATTTTTTTAATACTTTAATACATACCTACATGTTTATGTAGGTCAATAGATACAATTCCTAAGCATTCATCCTCACAATGTTTGTGTTATGATGTTACTAAATAAACGAATATAGTATTATATTCGTTGATATTTCAATCATTTATTTAGTAACATCATAACACAAAAATCGTGAGGATGTATCGTTAGGAATTGCATCTATAGATGTCTCTACTCTTGAATTCAAAAATAAGTTATGGAATTGGCATTTAGATATAGATCAGATTCCGGATGAACACAAAATATCTGTACCAAAAATTACCTACTTTAATATCTAGTATTGCTACGTGAACACAAACTACTATAGCGGAACAAAGCCCTTTAAATCATATATCATAACAATAAAATCCTTTTTTAACATGGTACTAAAATAACACAAATCAACAAAAAATGTTATTGTTACAGATCCGTGATCCAAGACAGTTACTTTAAGGAGATATTCGTCTGAGCGAATCGTGGAAAACACATTTCCTAAGTCCGATGGACGAAGGCGCCCTGGGGACCGACACTAGTTCCTACCATATCTTATTGCTCTTTTGTTGATTCCTCGGGTCGTTAGTTTCATCGCTAGGGGTCACCGTGCGTAGAAACTCCGGCTTGGAATATAGACATTTGAGATGTATACTTTTTATTTAATCTTTGTAAGACATTGTAAATATTCTTTATTTAATGTATTATACTTAGATTATAAATTAGGATTAAGCTACGTTTAAAGATATTGCTGTGAGTGTTTTTAAAAAAATGAATAAATTTAAATTGTAACAAAACAACTGGATCTAGAAGAAATAGAATTTACCTAATAAAAAGAGTTTTAACAAATTTGTAGTTTGTATTTTTAAACCACAAGGGCTTTATTTAACTAATCTCACAATATTTACCCATACAAAATTTGTTACAATAATTGTATTATTAGATATATTTATTGAAACATCGTATTCTTACCTACCTACTGGTTACTTCTAATAACATCCTTCTACCTATTTATACGTATATTTTAGTATGAGCACGCTCAAATTACACGCCATTCTTAATCCTAAAATATATCATGTTAATTCCATCTGAGATTGATATCTAAAGGATTAAAACATTCAAATCAAACAACCGGCAATTTTACAAGTAGGGGTAACCCCTCAGCGGCGACCCTTGTCTTATTTATTCATCGTAGGAAAAAACTTGTTTTGTTTACTCCCCTTGCAAGGGTCAGGACTACGCCATCAGCAACTTTACTCTGTAACCTGACATATCTTCTTGTTTTGTGACTGTAAGTCTCAAGTGCAGGCGAGATTGTGACTTAAACTATGATCATTAAAATTACAATTAATATATAAAAGATTTTTAGCAATTAAATCTCGTTAGATTAACCAGTCTTAAATATAATATATTTATATTTAAATACAACGTGTAACAGAAAAGTGTGCATGATGTTCAGATGCTCATAGATAGTCTAGGTATATACAAGTCCCCACATTAAAATAAACATATTTGATTTTTTTTTCATAAATTCATCAATAAAATCGATAATATAAAAATCAAAACAAAAATGTTACATCAGTACACAGTGTAAAAACCATTTTTTACTTACCTTCTCAACAATTGCTGCGCTCCTGGTATACGCCTGGTAGGTACACGCGGGCAGCCGGCGGGTGTCGCGTCGGCCTTGCGCAAAATGGTCTACCGTCTATTGTCAACAAATCTTTCGAAGTACAATCAACGAACCTCCCGAAGGCTACCACCAGATGCACCAACACATATTCACATTTCACACGTTTCATAACACTCACTTTTCGTAAAAAACACTTCTTCAAAGATAATTTAAACAAATTGCAAATCACACCGATAGACCGGAATCCGCAAGTACTACAATGTTTTTCACGTAGCATGGGTACGGTGACATTAGTCAACTAATACCATTCCATTTCACTCATAATTATTTCTTAACAATTCAAATAAAACCCTGTACATTACTTAATATTGTTTATAAAATTTAAGTCACGCAAAAGGCACCGACATTCAAAACTTTTGACTTTTTGAGGGTAGTCAGTCATATTATGTCTAACCGACATTCATACAGTATGAAATAAATACCTCTTGCAATATGGTACAATCCTAGTATTTTACTGAATGTTCTGTGTTTGTGAGTTACGTGATCGTGTAAACTTTCGCATTATTTGTGTGTAATCTTTTGTGCCTTTTGTGTACCGGACACATGTAAGTAGATACTTCTTACGACATTTTGTGACCCTAGTATCGCACAATTCAATTTTCAAACGTTTACTTGTAGAATGAGAGTAATATATTGATGATAACTCGTCAAATCTTTACTTACTGGTTAACAACAAATAGCATCGTATCACACCTGACATCCTAGTTAGTAGTACCTTTAATTTTCAGCAAAGTAAAATTAGGTATTCTTTGCGATCCTTAAATATGACTACGCATTTCTGTTACACATTGTATTCTATATCTTAACTAATGATCGGATAACTATCAAATTTTAACTTTAATCTAATCTGTTAATAAAATTAATAATCTCTGTAAAAAGTCGCTGAAATATTTTGATTTATGTCGAGATTAAATTGGAGTTCCTAATATTTTGATCTATTCTTGTCGTTCACGAATAAAAGCCTAATAAAGCCTTTCGTGTCCGTTTCGTGGCCTAGGAATAAAATAATATACTCACTCCGCGATAGTTTCTTGTTTATTTGCGGAGTTTTGATACAAACGCGCGCTCAGATTACACGAACTTACGATTATTGGTTTAAGAATAAATTATTTTATAGTTTTGTTAGACAATTAATGTTGCTTAGATCAATATAAGTGTCTTTGATCGCTATAAATAAAGTAAACACAAGATTGTTACATTATTAACGTTGTAAACAGCTGATACAATTAGATTAAGCCTGCTTTAGTTTGTTATGGTGTAAGCCGTAAGGTTTGGTTAATACCAATCATGCAAATAATTTAAATAAGTACCAAAGATTGTTCAAAAGGAATGCAGTCTTATTGTGGTTGTGTAAAGGTAACCAAAGATGCTGGATATTATTATAGGTATTTCAATTCTTACAAATATTATTCATACTTAATATGTAACGTACCTATGGATGCTTTGACGGCCTCTAATCTTTTTTGAATAAACTGCGCTCTGTAAATTCAGGTAAATTAAAACCGATATTAACATAGAAAGAAAACAACAAAATAAAATTATGTCTCATCAAAACGGTAAAGATATACCTAGTTATGACCTTTTTGATCAGTGATCAGTCTTATAAATCGTCATTTTTATAACTGTGAGAAAGACGAAAAAGACGACATGTGTTATATTAACAATAAAAAAGACATTTACGCTTCAGTTAAGTAAATCGTGCAAGACAAGTAGCGCCATCTATTATCATTCGTTTTACAATGCATATTCTTATTTTACTATCCTTAAATAAATTCGTAAAGGATAAATTTGAAGTAACTACTTTATTTTTTTTAATTACTGAGAATGCAATATTTTTAGTAAAGCCGGAATAAAGCCATCAATGCAAATTGCAAGCCATTAGAGTTTCAATTACTTTGTAGGTACATTTAGTGTTTAATTATACTGAGGTTGGTATTCTAGGTGCATTCTGAGATAGCCTAAATCTAGTCTGGATTTAGCTTGCAGTAACGGAACGCCACCCTCGGCTTAGACGTCTAGCTAAAGTTTAGCTCGTATCACTTCCCAAACTTTTAGGTCTTAATAAGTTCTGATATTGTGAACTAACTTTCTAGTATGAACAATGTTTGTTTTAATTACTTTTGGGTATTCAAAATTAATGTGTTAATGTATTTTGTCGGTGTCTAATGTAATGGTTTTAAGTCTTCATAATGTCAACACCCTAAAAGATTAAATGCATTTAAAAGCATATTTAAAAATGTATCATCATTTTAAGACGGTAAAATTTCTTCTACGCGTTATGTTTAATAAATATATTATGCATCTCCCAATCTACTAATTCTAAAAACCATTACCTAAGACAGCCTCAGTATAAGTATACTTATTAACCAGAAGCAAGTATAAATTGGGGACATATATTTTATGTAAAAATGAACCGGGATGAAAGTATCCTACTTGATAATTTAAGGATCTAATCTACTTGTAGCCAAAATCAGACAAACAGATATGGTAGCTTTTGAGTAAAACAGCGACAAAAGTACTTACGTATATCTATTTATAATTTTACTAGGATACTATAATTATAAATGCGAAATATACTTATAAAAATATATTTTAAATTATTTATTTAAATGAATGAGAAGAGATAACAAACATTTTCTATGTGTTGAAACGTTTATAGTTTGAGCTTCGCTGTGCTAGATTCCTCCCTAGCTACCCGGCTACCCTTTTTAAGGGGATTTCTTTATGTTGTGAGAGCTCATTCATAGCTTCCATCAAGACGATTCGGAGTCATTACGGTTGAGCCAAATGTAGCGAAATCATCGCTACATCGCTTCAACTTGGACATATTGCAAGTTTATATTGAATTATTGAGTAGATGGAGATTATTTCAGCATATAATATGAACTGTTTTATCCAACTTCTTGTTAGAAACGTTTTGTCTTAAATATACTTATAAAGCTTGTTAATGTTTTAATATTATAATTATTTAAACAGTAAATTATGAAAGTACACTGTAAAGTAAATTGAACTACATCAATGTAAGTTTAAGATACTAACTTTATATTTAAAAACATTGATTCGTAGCTATGTAGGTACCTATATCACGGATAATTTTCATAATCTTGACTATGTAGGTATTATTTCTTATAGTAACTTTCTTATCTATACTAACCAAAAGTAAAATAACGAAAACTATGATCCGATTTAAAAAGCCCCAACCGACTAAATCCTTTGCAGACTTGCGGACGATTTGCGGTGCGAAATTTAGTTTTAATAAAGGCGGCAATAGAAACTGTGCAGCCGTTACCCCGTCGATATTACACGACGAACACCCACTAATGCGCTCTTTTCATATTACGTTCAAGCATTATTATGTGCTTCGGGTTGACAATCTCTGTCTTATTGAAGCTCGGCGCGGCCGTTCGTTCGTTATTAAAAGTAACTAATTTAACATGTTTATGGCATAATATATACCTACGTTACTGCTTCTGTTCTATCTGTTAACGAACTTTATATTATAAAGACTTTTGTTTGGGTGTGTATTTAGATGTAGGTAAATATTTTTCGGTACTCTAAAAATATTAAGTAAATAAGTTATTAAATCTACTATTAACTTAAGAAGTAAGGTTATTTAACTCTATTTGAACGTCACTTGCTACAATATATGGGATTATATTTAGCGATTAGTAACAAAATGTACCAACTAAAGACTACCTATGATATGCTTCTTCAATTTCAGGGTAATATTTGCTATTAAAGCCACTATAAAACGATCAGTGCAAGCAAACTAATAGAGTAAATGAAAGCCGTAATGAATGGACCTCTGTTAATGTCATCACAATTAAGATCGGTGTTCCCCTATATCGCTAATCTGGCATCGCTCGGTCATTATTAAGTGTTAATGTCATTTATGTAGAAGCAACATAACAATACAAAAATAGTCACAGTAGGTTAATAATCTAGGCTTAAGATATTCTTTATTTGTTTTCATTTTAATTTCTTAAAGAGTCAACTGTTTTCATTTTTTTAAGAGAGTCAAAATTTAATAGATACTTTTCCGTATCATAAATTTTATTTTTACCTATAAAGAACACAGCATAATTCAGTTTGTCGCGGGCTACCGTATATCGAATTAAATTTGTAAATACTACACGTCAAGCTTACGGTAGTATCAATATTAGTAATATATTTAATTTGTTTCAAGTAAGTGCTGTATTAAAAATCTGAATACGGAGCAAGTCGCTTAAAAAGTTAACAAGTGGCATCCTGTAGATCGTGAGTACGTAATAAGGGGCATGGAGCTTCGGCTCCGGTCCGGCACGTCGGCTTTATGGGCCGTTAGTGCTACTGAAATCAATAAAAGTGCCGGAATGTACCGCACATGCGCAACGCAACCCACTGACTCAGCTACATTCCTTTATAGCCTCTTGTATTTGCGAGAGCCACTTTGTACTCTTTATTGTTGTTAAAAACTGCAAAAACAATCTATTGACGAACTCATGAATAGGTACTCTCATGCGTAAAGAAAGGAATTTTAAGGCGCTTTTTATCAAATTATACCTCCATTAGCATTGTAAAAACTTAACTTAATTAGCTTTACCAGATTAGGTTATGTCCTATTTGCATAAACACAAAAAAATACATTCATAAAACAAAATGAAATACAAAAGAAAAATAAGAGATTCCGAAACTAGTTGAACAACTTATTTCATATATTATCGTCTCGACAGTCGAAACTTTAATAACTTTTATGACTTCTATTGGCCGTTAAAGACATTTCGGCTATATCAGTTGATTGTTATGGAGGATTACTTTTATCATTTATTATAGAAAACGAATTTTAAGATGCAAGACTCATACTTTCCCGCTGCGATTATGAATATCTTAATGTAAAACGGATTTATTAAGCCATTTTAGTGCCGCCTACTCCTTATAAAAAAACTAAATACAACATTGGTGCCCCGTGATGTTTAATGTATTGTTATTATCGTACGTAAACAATGTAAAATAAATTACCTTCCTATAAATAAAAACGCTCTTAATGGATCTGAATTTGTAATTAAATGATACAGAAATAAAACTGAAAAAGCAATTCTAGAAATCGCAATCACGCTGTCTGCGTTGATAAAATGTTTATCTGCGAGCGTGTAGTATTTTATAGTCAATTTAAAAGCATTAAAGTGGACGTTTTAAATTTATTTCCGATAAAGGGGATATACAATGAACATTTATGTTATTTTTATTAACTATCAAGTCATCAAAGTCGTTTTATTGAATCACTACGTCGTCAACAATTTTCAAGCCATCTTCTAAGCTGATACGACGTTTAACGACAGGACAATTAATTAAAAAGGTATAAACGCGACTTTTATATACGAGAGGACTATAAAGACTAACTTTTATACGTCGTAAATGCGATTGTCTGAGTACCCTGACGACTTCGCGTGGAGGGTAAGGAGCGGATGCTCTAACCAAAAACGCTTATGACGCTATAAAAAATCGAAAGAGCTCGAGTCAGGTGTTCTTTTTTAAATTATATTGCTTTTTGAATTGATAACGGCATAACAGTTTTACATAGATATTAAAATCACATAACATGTATCATTTCTAAAAATAATTCTATTTAATAGTTCAAAGAAGAGTTTAAAAACAGGTTTTCTTTTTGTATTTACGTCAACATTATATTTACTTCTGCAAATTCCAGCACACAATAAACAGTACACTAGCTGAAGCACTCTATTGTAATATTAAAAGTAACAATATGTTAAGCCTACAATAGTTTCACTAAGAATATAAGATAAAATATTATCTTTTAGTAGACGAATAAATAATCTCGCGTGCAAAACATAACGTTAAATCAAATAGATGCTGAGGAACAAAGCAAACATCGCATAAAAACGATTCAGATCAAAGTTAGATGTCTCCAGGGGCTAATAAAAGAGATTTATACTTTGGAAAGGAAACTTTGAATAAAAATCGAGAGATTTTTAAATAAAGCATTAGAGAAAAAGTTCCGGGCGATTTGAGGCGGGTTATTGTACCTACTACTATTGGACGGCATTGTTCACTGCAACTCGGGGTATTATACTCAGCTATAGGACCAATGGATGGCTTTTGAATGCTTGTAAGATCGATTTTAGAACACACTTATAATATACTGTTTAGACTTTAGAGGCTTTTATTGGGTGTAGTGTGTATGTAGATAAGTTATAATATTGCATAAACAAAAAACGAATATTAATATGTTTTTGTTTATGAGAATTTTTTACTATTTTTTGTACCTACGTACATATATAAAAGCTTATTTAGCAACTAATCACTTTAATATAAATTAATGATAGATGGGACAAATAAAATATATTTTGGCAAACTTACACTATTAAATAACTTTTTAATTTTCTTGTTACCCTCGAAATATACTACTTTACTAGCTAAAGAGAAAATATCGTATCCAGTAAAATAAAACGTCGTTAGAATTCTTAAAGTTCAAGTCAACTAAGATATTTCCCACAAGTTATGCTATTCGGAATGGAGTGTTTGTTCGGGAACCCATTAATTTTTATAACCGACCGCATCCTTTGATTGTACGCCACGTTTATCAGGCAGATAAAACTTATGTATCTTATGTCTTTTAAGGAGTGATAACTAAATTGTGGTTTCCAATTACATATAAAATAATACAATTTAATGGTGCTGAATGAAGATGCGAGATGTTTTATCTCGAACTTTTGAAATTAATGACTTAGTACTTGCTGAGATTAGATATTAAGAGTTATAGTTTGTTAGACTAAGTACAGTTAAAACAATATTTTATATTTCTTTCTTATTGAGAAAATTAAACGAATAATATTAGCCTTAAAAGATTTCTCCTAAGACATTTTATACGATGCTGATATACGCTAGCAATGAATAAAATTTACCGAGAGATTCTCTTGATATAAGAGGTTTACGTAAAAGCGTTATTTTTCGTATCGGCCAGATTTATTCAAGGCTCAAGGGATGTCGTATGTATTTATTTGTGAGTATGTTTGAGTCTCCCCGGGTGGTGGAATGGCAAACACAGGAAACGAATCTACCAATTTTCCGCTTGCAAAAGTATAGGGTGACTTCTTATGGAGATATATAGGTTAGAAGTTATTTAAAAATAAAGAAAAATGTTTTTAAATCGATAGATATAGTTAGTTCATAATATATCCATGGTTATATATGGAATAGTTGCCTACCTACTCTTGACGGCAGGTTTTTAATAAAGTATACTGCAAAGTAAGCAATCGGGTGCCTTTGTAAAATTTTAAAATTGCTTATGAATGAGATAAATCATTATTTAAGACATGTGTTATAAAACTATATACATATTAAAAATGTTACAAGTTACAATAATGTTCAACTTATAATTATAAATGTAATTATATATTAAAAAACTTATACTCTAAATTCAAATGTATGAAATATAAAAATATGGTTCTCTCAAAACCTTTCAAGAACATTTCATTAATAGAGTCAGCAAACACCGAACTTGGCTTGAACGGCGAGAAAAAATATAAAATTAATAAAACAAGCCGTAAACCCCATAAAACACATGCTCCCGCGATGTTTTAAACATTTACTGAAGATATAAGAAAAGCAATTTTGATGTGAAATGTTGCTTTGAAACATTTTGGTGAACTATAACGGTGTATACATGAAAGTAACTCTACTTTATAACAAGCATGTCTTTTTGGCGTGTTTGATTAGTATTTTATTATTTTATTTATGATATAACGGGTCTTATTGGTAAGCGAACTGAAATGCCGGATTTCAAAATAGGGAAAAAAAATTATTAATGTTATCAATAGAAACATTAGGATGAAGGAGTTTTGAAAGGTAATATGACGGTTTGCCTATCTTATGTATAAATATCAGTGCTAGGTATATAATTTTACGTATCGTGAAATTATTAAATTGTTTACTACACTAGTCAGCTTTAAAAGTATTCCTCACTATTTAGGTAAATTGTTTTGAAGACTTAACGTTAATATCAACTTTATAAATTACCTACTAATAATTCCTAAATATTTGTAGGCAAGCCAAGCAACTTCTCCTTAGGACAGCACAAAATCGCGGGGCAGATGTACCTAAAATATGAATTCCGCGTTTCAGCAGTTGTACGCACACGTTACTTGTTTATCCTTTAAGGGTTCATTCCATCCAACTGCTTTGTGTAATCTCTTGACTCTTCCCCCTAGTTCTTACGACTGTGAGTAAAGACTTAGAAGAGTAATGTTGTTTGAATTCTTAGTGTCCTGGAGTCTTTTCGTCGTTTTAATACAAAGAACATTACACTTTTTTAAAACCCTTAAGGTATAAATTTGCTAACAATATTTGAGCATACAATAGCTGGTTGAGCTTATAAAAAAGTATTAGGTAGGTTTTATACATGATTTGAAATTATTTTCACACCATGATATTATTTCCAGTAAATTTCAAGACAGTAAAAAAAAAACAAAAAGCGTAATATGGCAATTAATTAATTATAATTAAGGCAAAATTAATATATTTACTTGGGTAATACCAGTGGTAAAGATACTGCATTAAGACTTCCAATTGCAATGATTTATAATCATAAAATGACTTATTATAAGTAAGTATAAAATAATGCATTTTCTGTAGATAAATTTCAATTTAATTAAACTAAAAGGGCATGTGATAATATTGAAATATGCCTTACGTTCGGTTCCGCATGTTTGGCAGAGTATCAAAGTATTTTTGGCTCAGAATGCACTTCATGAATGCAGTCGCTTTGCCGTCTCTAATATATTATTATGACCATTTTGTACCTACGCTGGAACTGAAATATACTCGCTTACTGCTACATTTATGTACTTATTTATATTCATACTTGATATGATATTTTATTTATGGTCCGTTTCTGGTAAAAATGTTGGCATATTTTCGACACTAAGGACTTTACCCAAGAGAGTAAATTAGACGCTGAGATTGAATTTACAATCATTTTGTAAAATAGATAATGATAATTACTTCTTAATAAAATCGAACAAACCTCTTAAATAACTGCCAGTCAAAAGTTTAAGGTTGTGATAGGTAATCGGCATCATAAATATCTTACTAGTTTACAAATAACAATAAACCCGAACGCCGACCTTGTCTCGAAACAACTCTAAACAAATAGATACATATTACATTAGGAAACCAACGGAAAACGCGAAACAAAATTGAAAACAAGCCATTGTTATGTTATACGAAGGTTGTACGAGAAAAAGGCAATCTACATGGAGGGTTTGCACCGGACGCCTGCGAGATGAGGAAATAAGAATTCATCCTCTCGCGTCGGGAGGGGGCGGCGGGGGGGCGGAGGGGCGGCGGGGAGCGAGGGCGGTGGGGTGTCAAGACGGACGACGCCATTCCAAAAACCCATTATACGAGCTGGAGCTGTTTTCTATCTTGGAAAGGAACCCGCGCCTTTCCCGACCCTCGTACCCCGGATTCCCAAGTTTGTTTATGAAAATTACCCATTAAAATAGCTATGAAAGTAACGCTTTTGCACTCAAAGAATTAATAAGGAAATTGATATAGATTATTATTTTTGATAGCGTTTACGTTGCTTGATTTTAGAATGTTTTTGGGAAGAGCTTGTCGAAGACAAACCATTTATTCAATTGTTTGTGTCATAATATTAGGACTTATATAAATAAAGTGTTCGAATTATCAAATAAAAAGAGAATATTCTCAAACAATGTTTATGACTTTAATAGTCTCATTATCATTATAATTATCAAGAAAAAAAAAACACACCTTCCTTCAAGATAACTTAAACTCAAAATTTATTAAAAGAAATACATAGGTAAAATATTGTCTTAGGTACGCCACACTTGTAGTAAATAAATATTGTGCCGTGATCATCACGTCTTGAACGCAAAATACTTAATCTGAATTTCAAGTAGGTACTTAATATATTAATATCTGAATACCTACATAATTTTTCTTATTTGCTGCTATAAAAAATGACAATATAATACAATTATTTGTACGTTCGTGTTATTCCTATAAAATATGCCAATGTTTCGAAAGCCTTGACTGCTTATAAACCTCTCAATATCGTACATTTCAGTATTTAAATGATTCAATTTATAATAATCTCTGATTTATTGCTCAAATTCTAACACAGCATAATCAGAATTTACAATCCCCTTCAAACCTGGCGTGCTTATTCAAGATTACTTCAAGAGATTTATTTAATGCTCCCTTCCAAGATTTACAGCCTCATTACAAATTAAATTAAAAAACGAAATTATTACACTTGAACCAAAATTTAAATACACATTACCACTCTCCCCTCTTTATTGGGAAGTGAAGCGTTTTCTTTACAAAGATTTTTTGTCCTTATCGCGAGCGGCTGTTTATTCGTGAGTACGAAAGAGAGGTAAGTTTCCGTAGTTTTGCTCATGGCTCGATATAAAGAAAGATTATCCGAAGCCCCTAAGGAAGTTTGAAATTGCTATTGTAGCGAAAAGGATTATATGTTACTGCTACGTCGTAGAGAGTCTACGTCGTAGCTGGGGATGGATTTGGAAGGTCGTGTGCTGATGTTTGTATCGATAAAATGAAATTCAATTACCCTCACAAAAGAGATAATAATTTAGTGACACGTGTATAGCAACGTAACTTATAAAAATGAATCAATATCCGCTTTAAATATCTTTATAATTTTTAACCTCTCAAAATAATACTTATATTAGCGGACACTGGAACAATTAAGAAGCTCTCCAAGAAGCCTTTGCCAATCATTATAACGAATTATGTACATATTATTATATACGCACCAATTATTGTAATACAAGCTAAATAAACATCAATTACAATTTTGTTATGAATTAAAATCAGCTCTACTTAATTGGGTATTGCGTATAATTCTATGAGCAGTTAAACGCATAAACATTGCGATATCGCGACACTGCAGGAACAGGCGCGTGGAGCCCTTTTAATCCGGCGAAATCCGGTAATATCCGGCGCGAACCGGCGAAATCCAGCGCGAGCCGGTGAAATAGAGGCCAGGGGTGAAACCGGCCTAGACGGTGTTAAGCCTCGCTTTAAATTCTGATAAAACCACCTGTATTAACAGCCCTAATGCGTATATATCCGCCATTCGATTAATGTTTCATAGCTCTTCAAGTGCTTGTAAATGTAAATCGAGTAGTACCTAGCCGTTTTATTTACTGTTATTACGTACGTATTACTACCTCAAATTATACAATGATAAGATTTAAAAGGTATACCTGTTATAAGTTTCCTCCAGCCAACTCTTTTTAATACTTTCTCTTTCGCTATATTTACATTGAATACCTTAAAAGTTTTAGTTGGAAAATATACAAATAATAAAAAAATACTACAATACAATAATATCTTACGATTACAATGAGAGGGGTCCGCCAGGGCATAATCCTCCATGCATAACGAGATCGAAAATGAAACATAAATCGTCGAGACGGACTAGTGGACGATTAAACCCATTAACATAGCACACGGGTCACCGAGGCCCAGGAGTATTCGTCCAATCAACTAACCCTTTCAGTGCTGCCAACTTTACGAGACCTCCACGGGAATACATCACAAGCCACACTCGTGTACGCACGTAGGTCGTATTGAAATTGTCGGTGTGTATCAGGATTCATGATAGGGCGCCCCAGTACGCCCCCACTCAGATATACGGTAACGATCGCACCACAATACCATAGACAATAAATATAGCCTGTACGCGGGTACATGCCGGAGGCGAGTACAGTATTTGTATTGTTTATGCCACATTAAATTGTTAGAATGTTGCCCGGTTATTGCCGAAAGCGTATTCGGTTCGTATCGTTATGTTACGTACCTATTCGTAGGCGTAAATTGCTCCGATCCAACGTTCTCCTCAATTCTTGCTTGTTCTTGTTTGGTTAAATTATTGCGAACTACAAACACACACACACACACACAACATGCTTCATAATAAAAACAACTCCGCTTGCTATACTTATGACATACTTAAATATTAAAAGAAAAAAATGGTCTGATTAGCTGAATGTATAAACTATACCTATAATAAGATTTAATTTAAATGTTAAATTCAATCATTCATAAGAATATGGCTTTATTAATAAGCAAATGATAAAACATTAATGACTTTTAATTAAGTCATAAATTGTTCAGTCCCTTCAAACAATTCTAAATGGAAGCGTTGCGTGACTACACTCATTAAAAATACAAATTTTTAATAAAATACTACATTACGTTTTTCTAATTTCGAATCCACTTACTATTATTACTATATTAATATTTATCAATGATTGGATGCATTTATGTACGATTTAGACGTAGGTATGAAGTTATAAAACTGTTTATAGCCATAGAAACCTCACACTATTTTAATATGCAAAATTATATTTTTCAATGTAAAAAATGCTTTGCTTTGAAATTTGAAAGGTATTTATAATAATATAATCTATATAATTATAATATTACATACAAGTTGTGTGTGCAAAACCAAGTTTTTAAATTCTTAAATATGAACAAACGAATCAAAATATGTACCTACCTAATATCTAATGAAATAATAGTTAGGCCCACAAAAATCTTAATAAACATTTCTTTTCGCCTTGCCCTTATTGAAAGGAACTCTTAGATTATGAAAAATACCTTTGAAATATCTTATAGATGAAGTCAGTAAAGCGATAAAGGGCGGCTGTCGAGAATACGGCCCACGCTCACCTTATTTCAATAACAATGTCTTTCCACAAAGGGACACCAAATATATGTTTATGGCTATCCTTCTAGTGTCCTTTCCTATGTTAAATTTGGTCTGCGATAACACCACTTCATAGAACGAACATCGACGAAGATAAAATACAAGTTAATTTGCAGACCACGCTTGTGAAGCTATTTCATTTATAGGACGCAATATTATTTAGATATCTCATAGGTGTATCATGCGGTAGGAAATTAAAAAAAACAATTCATAGTATTTGATTGTTTTCCATAGGTATGGATTTTTATTTTAAAATGTATTGATACCTACACTGAAAGAAGAAAGAAATATAAACTATTGGTTTAGGCTTTTAATAAGCTTAAATACTATCTATTATTGTAAACATATACTTCTAAGTTTTTAAGTTTTCGTTTAACTAGAAGAATTGTTGAAGTAGTTGTGTCAATATAGTCGCGGAGATGTTACAGAAAGTAATAAAAATAAAACATTATTCAACAAGCGAATAAATGTCAAAAGGAACGCCTACTTGGAATAATTTTCGCACGAACATCCAAAGAGTATTTCCATAATGTTGAAAAGAATATGGAATTTATGGTAACAAGTTCGCTTTGAAAATCGGAAGCCTATAAAGAATATAATATTATGTACCTACTTCTTTATATTGTATACATTACAACACTTTAACATTCTTAATTTTCGATACATTATTTTCGTTTCGTTGTTATGTATCAAAAAGTAAATAGCAAATAAGTGTTTTAACAGAACTTAAATTAAACTGACATTTTTAACAGTTTTAGATATATTTGACGCACGTCCTTATTTCATTACTAAATCTCCATCTGTTGGCAGCACAGTGTCAACTAATAAAACATCTAATAAGAACGATATTCTTACAAGTAAACATTTCTACAGCGAAGTAATTTAAAACACGATAACAATTGTCCACATCAAACCATGCGTAGAACGATTTCACGGTACATTAACCGCAAATATCTTTATATTTGATACACTCGTATCGGGAACGGAGTATACTGTATAGTACATCTCGTATATAGCACATAGGCGTTATATAGCTGTTTAATGTAAGGGTGGCCACGAGGGAAATTTAACAACTTCGCAATATTTGCATAGAGGCTGACCCTCTTCACTCACGATATCTCCGTTTGAATGATATTTGCATCTAATTGTAATCCATTGTTGTTTCATGGGAACGGTCAGTTCGGGACTGATAAATTATCCTTATGTGTCTGCTTTATTGTTATATACACGTGGGTAGAATTACGCTGAGGGTGGCCAATCATTCATACTTTGTCTGATAATTAACTAATAATTTGCTGATGCATTATTATTCACAGGAGATTTAAATTTACTTTAATGTTTTTGTTAAGTATGTAGGTACTATCTACTAATAACGCTATAGGTAAATGACTCACATCCTTATAATTATATGATATCGAAATAAAAAGTTTTATTGTACCTACGCACCTAAAATTAGAATTGTTAATTTTACGTATTGTTTTATTGAACGTATTGACTACATGCTTATACTGGCCTTAGAAAGCTTTAATATGGTATCATTAAAATAAGATAATGTAATGTCTATATTTAATCAAATCTAATAATTGTGTTCTTAAAATGTAGCGCAGAATCGGCCTTAATGGATTTTACTAGCAAATTGTCGGTTCAATTATAATTATCACACAAGTTGAGGGAAATCGCATAACTTCCGTTTTCCGCGACATTGAGCTCGATTTGAAATATTTTACTGTTCTTGTAACGACTTGATGGCATTGCCGAGGGCCACTTATATATCTCTTTTATCTTTTGTTGGTCCTCTCCCCTTTGGCCTCTGTCGAGGATAAAAATTCGCAGTTGAGGGACTTTTTTGTCTGATAAGAGACTGGATTAAGCGTGATTTGTGAAATTCGTTGCCTGAGTTTTATGCTTTTTAAATATATTCTTTTACCAAAAAAGGGAATAATATTGTACATATACAAACATGAAGGTAAGTATTTAATATACAAACGATTTAAAATATGGGTAATTCTGAAACTAAATGATGTTACATACTCTCGCTATCCTTTAACTACGGTTGATTTACAATAAAAATTAATTATTCTTAAAAGATCGACATAATATGTAATACATTATAGTAGAATCTTTTGCTTTTTAAATCAATGCCTATCTGGATTTTTTTCAGCAAAACATTTGCTAAGTAAATTTATCGCCGATACTCTACACCGATTGTCCTACCGCAAAGTACTTACATAAACATTCCTGTGGTCTCCTGCAAATCTTGAGGGCTAGATGTCTAAATCAAGGCCTATCTGCGCTGCGATCTCGAGATGTGTCCTGATATTTTTATGTGTAAACCACAGCTGCTCTCTAGAATGTTTTAATTGGATTTCTTTTTTTATTGTGTGTTTAGTAAAAAGGTTTTAGTTATAAAAGAATATATGTAGGAATGAAGTATTCGTTATCTAGTTGTTACAAGATTATTCACAAGCTATACCTACCAAAAAATTAAGATTTGCAATTGCTTGTAGAGAGGCAAGTACCTATCTATATATACGTACCTATTTATCTATAGGTTTGCTCTTCGAAAACTGAAGTAGGTTTATATTCAAATAAATATCATTACCATACTATAATAAGTATCTAAATATCACTTCTATATTATAAACCAGAGCTAACTGCATTACTCACGCTGAACCCCTTTGCATCCGAATAATAATTGTGAAGTGGCATCTTAATCTATTTGTATTCGTCTCATTATTAACATGTCGCGACTCTATTTATTGCCGACAACTGGTTCCCAAAAAAATATTTATATTTTATTGCTGATATATTCATAACGTTGTACATCTTTCCCATCCCATAAAAATGCTTTATATACATACCTAAACAAAACGGTCTCCGGTCCGGCCGGCAGTAAGTTATGTCGAAAGAAACTATAATTCAGACAAAAAGAAAATATAGCTGCAAGTTTTTTATTTTCGGTAACGTCTTGATTAAGTACAGACCACCTGCTTGGGCCCGTTCCATCGGCCTCAATAAATAAGGCTGGAAAAAATTAATGGTCGAATAAAGAATACGTCGAAATTCATGTGAAACGTATTTTTCGGAAGGGGTCAAAGGGACCTTTGTTTTTTCCCGCTTATAAAGCCGTTATTGCCTGTTTATTGGTAATAACTTTATTTAACTTTAATCATAGATATTTACGTAAATAACTTAGACATAATCACAATAATATATACAGTATATTTTGTTAATTTAGTTTATAGCTTTCTGACTCACTAATAAGAGAAAATAAGACATAGACTTTCTAAGCTAATATACAACAATATATTATATAATTTCTAAGTTAGAATAGGACCGCAAAACTCAGAATTAATGAACGCGTAAAACACTATTCACAGTTACAAAAAATCACGATCTTAACCTTGCATTGTGGTCGAAATTAAATGAGCCCGAAGATCACAATGCACTCCAGGTAAATAGCGAAAGAAAATATCTTCCCCTACACAATAAATCATGGCAGAGGTTCTTTCTTTATATCTAATCGCAAATTTATTGTTGCTAGGCTCGCAGTAGTACGAATTAACAATGAACAAACTATTATTACACATAGATATATCGCATTATATAAATCACGACGGTCTTTGTGTGGAGACGCTTTTGTATTAGCTGTAAGTGGTAATGAAGCCGTATCCACTACCACATAATAGCTTGAATGTATCGTAAATTGATTTTTATATTTTGTTTGACATAAATGATTGACATGAGAGAGCAACTCGTCTGTCGGTTCAGGGAATCACCACACTCGACGAGTTTATTACCTAAACGACAATTTCGACCATAAACTTTTCTGTTGAGGGATATTTAGGCAATTTTATGACTCATTTAGTGGTAGTAAACGTCGGTGAGTATTGTATAGGTGTAAGATTACACATTTTTATTTTATTGCTGACGCTACTGTGTACACTTTTATTGTGATGGTATCTAATTAGCTAAATATTACCATTATGAAGTAATAAAGATAATTTTAGATCTCGTTTATCGAAATGGAATTCATAAAATTTACATTTTTTATTAGGCATTATAATTGATAAGTAGGTCGTAAAATACTTCTTTGTCAAGTTAAGATATCATATATCTTAATAATTAGGAAACGTAATTAAAAATTAATAATTGGAAGTACTGCATAGCCCAAAATACTTGAATTTTAAATGTAGTTAGGCACATTTCTAATAGTACAGTATCCGTGACAGCAGCTATAACTACAGGATATTTAATGTATATAATATCTACCTACATGTTATTACCTAATAAAAAACCTTGGTGCCTATCTAGTCAAATAAAGTAGGGAATTAATAAGTCAATTTGAGAACAAGGTGGTTTTATCTAATCTGTGAAGAAGAAATAGTTTTAAATAAAAACACAAATTAAATATTAATACCTTCTTCGTATCACTATGTAGAGAACATTGCTTAGAAAGGTAATTAGAAAAAAAAATAGGTATATAGTATTCTTACACTAAATTGAAACCTGAATAGTTTTATTTTTTATTAATTATTATAAAGTATCTACAATTTTCTTCATTTATACATGTAGGCTCAGTGGTTAACTCATTTAGAACACATTTAACGCACTTGTATTGCCTGGTATGTAATTTCGATACGAATTTAATGTCTGAAATTCAAAAATAACGTAACATGTTTTGTATTACAGCAGCAGCAGCATAGCGTTCGCCACGAAGGCTTCGAAGGAACAACATTATTCTCCCGACGAGCGCCGCCTACAACCCGCGCTAACCTCCCATTGGCCGACCGATCTCCGCCCATACAGCCTACAATTATATTTATAATGCACACGCCAAAATAATTTACATTCAAGCTGAATTTGCGACTAGTATGGGTAATTGAAAATTTGTTGTATTGAACCCAACACGGCCTATGGCTATCGGAAACATATTAAATTAATTAATACCCATTTATTCTTCCAGCTTTTAATTCGATTGTATCCTTTTTATTGTCTATTAATTATGAACGGATTCAAGCAATTGTATAAAAATACTTTTTAAATGAGGTTATGTTTATTTTCTATGATATCTTCAATAAATGGGCTAGTGCAGTTATTATTGTACATTCCTATTCAGTAATTTTATTTGTGTGAAAAAGACTTCAGTATTATGTACCTACACGTACCTACTACTACTACTACTAGGTACTACCTACTACTAAGTCAATAATACATACTTGCAGGTCAATACGTTCATCATTAAAAGAAAGGAGATTGTTAAGAAGATATAAAAAATGTATATTCTAAAAGTACAAAGTAGTTTGACTTACCTATCCTTACTATATTATATAAGCCTGTAGGTTATTCAAGGTTTAGGTATATACAAGGATAGTTTTAAATTTGTTACCCGACTACATAGAAATTGGTATCTAGATACTTATCTCTTAAGAACTTATTACGGGTCAGTAGTTTCGAAACTATGATAAAACAGACAAATACAGGTAGGTACATACTTTTATCTGTGTCTAGACTTCCAAAATCAGATCACGAACGCTTCGCCCTAATTCGTGAAATACTTATACTTATTGTCAAATTGTTTAGGTATGTGATTAACATAGAATAAATATTTGTGCCAGCCTCGACTGTTCGATGTTAAAAGTTATCTTATAGGAAAAATTGCATTGATATAAGATATGGTGGACAAAATCCTTTCTAACTAGATTTTTTAGTTCTTGTATCAATTATTTTTTTAGGAATGTAAGAGTGTACCTGC
Organism: Eurema mandarina; assembly: GCA_018238005.1. Lineage (NCBI taxonomy): Eukaryota > Metazoa > Arthropoda > Insecta > Lepidoptera > Pieridae > Eurema > Eurema mandarina. The sequence goes on along the minus strand of DWAJ01000054.1, from coordinate 3,296 downwards.
CTAGGTACTAGTTGTTATAAAATGAATGAAGTTATTAAGGTCTGTTAACTAGAAAACTACCTAAGTAAGAATATCAATGGATACATTTATAAAATTACAAATAATGTAGGTAAAGACTAAAATATTCTATTTATTAATGTAGTACCTACATAGTTATAAAGAGTCCTCCAATGAAATATTTGTACTTTCATCGTTGACTCGATTCTTAAAATTACTTTTAAAAATATCGGTTATTTATAAAATAACAGTCTATTGATAAGTATTATATAAGTCCCTTAATGCGCTCTTTGATTTCACCTGCTTTATTTTAGTTTCTGGGATAAATAATATTATGTCCATAACACCTATAAACAAGAGAGTTTCTTTCTACATACTAACATAAAACTACAGTCAATTCCTTTTAACATATTTTGCAAAAAAAGAGTACCTAACAAGCATGCATTAATGGCTAAAAAACTCAGTAATAATGAGAAGAACAGAATAGACTTACTTTAGAATAACTTCTTTTAAAAATATATGCTACCTAAGACAACAAGGCAAGGCTTAGGCCCTTGAAAAATAAACTCCACACGAACCTCCAGCTAATTAAGCTACATGTAAATCTACTAACATAAATACGGATGACATTAACCGGTCCAATCGCCTTACGATAAACTGAGCATCCAATTCTAATAAACCAAAACCTTTAATTGGCCCCACGATATAGATTTTAATTGGCTATAAATCCACAAGCGCCCAGTAATGGGCCTTATACTCGACCAGAGCACAAATCTTCTTGAGAAATTAAGATTTTTCTTCGTAAGACGCTCGTATAACACTCACGACTCACGAGCGATACCACTGAGCCTGCATTGAATTCTAATTGGTTGATTTTTTAGATTTCAAGGAAGGTAAATAGCTACTTATTTGAATCAGCAAGTATTGTAATAAAGTAGATATATAGATAAGATAGCAATAATATTTTAAAAGTAGGTAGGTAGGTACAAACGATTTTTTAACTTCATAATCATTATAGGTATTTAGTATCTTCATCTAATTAAATCTTCAATAATAGTAAAATGTTTTAAAATAAAATGCAGTTATTATGTCTAGTATATGACGTTAAAATAGAATATATTTTTAATAGAATATTTTTTATTCTGAAACGCAGATCTAATTGGAATTATACAATATTATGTATCTATAGGTACTTTTCAATAAATAAAGTAATTACCGTGAATTTAGTTCAAGAAGTCATATATTATACATACCTGAATAATCTGAAATTTAATTAGGTATAGGAATTTCTAATCTTTGTCTCTAATAGCATACAACTTAAACTTGTGACATTTTAAGCCCATACCTAATACCTAAGGTACGAAATATCAGCGTTGTGTTCATGCTGTGTTCATGTAAGTAAATATTTATTACCCTTATAACATAATATTTCTAGTGAGTAGGTACCTAGTTTAGAATTTAACATCATTAGGTACTAATCGTATATAAGTCTTTAAAGTAATACCATAGCTATAAACAACAGATACAAAATAACGTCAGCAGATTATTACTTACACTTTGTTTAAAATTTCTTACCCATGACATAGCTTTTCTAATTAGGGGTTCTGTATATAAATAGGTAGGTACACCTACGTATGAAAATTGCAAATAGCAATAAATTTAACTAAATAATGTTATGAATTCTATAGGTTTTAAAAGCCTCTATTAATGTGTAAATAGATATTCTGTAGCCTACACCTAGCTTGGAATTTAATGGAAGTTATGTTCTCACCGAAATCAATTTCTCCAAGTGTTACCTGAAACAATAAAAAAGGTTTGTTTTTATTCATTACAGCAATAGCTAGAATGAACTGTTATGTTATTGGCCATAGTTTCGGCGCTTCAAAGGCCTGCTGTTTACTTAATTGCGTAATAAAATAAACCCTTACATTGTTCGTAAGTATTTACCGTTTTTTGAAAAATATTACTCATCATTTGCATTCTCTTCAGTTTTGCTTATACCTATCTAGTGTATAGTGCAGTGTTTGTGCAATGGATTTTTGATAATTCGTTCTGTAAGTACCTAGTAGATACATATTACCTTATTACCTACTTAAAAAAAAACAACTGTTTTTTTATCAGATACTTACCTTCTATCATAAACACTTAATAGGTAAGGTGTTGTAAATACTTGTTGCCTCAATAAAGTTGGATTAAAATCTATTCTAATATAGTAAGCACATTTTTAAAACAGTTTCTTTAATACAAAATGCTTAATATTTTTTATGTTGACTACTTATTTAGCCAGGAAAAGAAACTATTAAAACGAAATTAAGTAGATACTTAGAAAATAAGCTATTCTATACATAAGTATGTATTGAATTAGAAAAGCTTATTTTCCTGTCTTAACTATGTAGGTATTATAGATAAAACTCTTTATAAAAATAATTTTTATATTAATTTTGTTATTTATAATTTGATCATACTAAACTACATTCGTAAAAATAGCTTTTAAGTTTGATATGAATATATTTTAAAATAATTTAAATAACATGTTGATTACAGCACCATCTATTGATTAATATTGTAGTTACAATGACGGTGTTTTATTAGTTGCAACAGTCATGGTGATTTTGATTTTACTGCCATCTGTGAATGATTGCAAGTACCATGTAGTATTGAAAATGTGACAAACTTAAGATTCAAAGAGTTTTTCAAGTTTAACTGAAGATGCTACTAATGTTGCAACTAGTATCCAATGGTATTAAATTATTATTTTTTTTTTGACTTTCACGTATTTAGGGTATATAATAAGGTGATTTATGTCTGTTTTTTTTTTCTTAAGGGCAATACAATGTTAGAATGTCAACAAAAATAACATTTAAAGGATTCAAGCGTTTCGGTGGAAAATATAAAATGGTAAAACTAGTTTCTATGTGTAATGTTATGCAGCTTCGGATTGATGACTGGCTTAAAATTTTATATCAAAACAACTCCTTAATCGTCGTAAGCATTCATATTAGTAAGTATATCTTCTATACATACCTATAATAAAAACGTAACGAGTCCCTGTCTGTACATGGAAGATACATGAGAAAAAATATTACAGGAGACCTTTATTAACGGAATAGAACCCAAAGCAATGATTTTTGGAATTTTTGTCTGTTTGTCTGTTTGTTTGTGCACGCTAATATCAGAAACGGCTTATCCTATCTAGATGGGGTTTCCAATGGTTTATTGTGGTAAGCTTCCCTTAACATTTAGTGTTTAATTCATCTCAATCGGTTGATAAATAAAAAAGTTATGGCAATTTAAAGAAT
>DWAJ01000053.1:0-57841 GCA_018238005.1 Eurema mandarina | reverse complement strand
TTAATTCTATAACTATTATTCTTTTGTTTCTTAGAAACAGTTGCTATGGATACAATGTTTATAACGACCACCATTATGTAAATGTACGAAAATATGACCAAAGTTAGGTCTTATGAAACATCAAAAACTATTGTTAGATCAACGTTTCGATTTTGCTGAAGCTTTACAAAGTTTAATTCGGTTAGATAATCGAAGTAAGGGGCTCAGTTTAAATGATGTTCGAACAAGCGTGCCAATTAGCACTCCAAGTGAAAAAGCCAACAGTATAACTGGATTGCGGGTGTAACCTAGATGAATTTGGCGCATGATTGGGGCCAGAACCGTGACCTGCGATATGCTCACTTCACGTACAAACATTACAACTTTGATTATCTGCTCTTGCATGCAAAGCCTAAGCTTTACTACTAAATACCGCCTACCGCAAACTTCATTACTTCATACGTAGCAATATAGTTAAAAAATATTTCACGTTGGAAAAGCACGAAGCAACCGAATCCATTAATCTAACATTAGATTAATCAAGTCATGGCTTATACGAAATGTTTTTATCGATTTAATAAATGAAACAGGAGGCCGTACAGCGACGTTCATTATATACAATGTCACGATTACTCAGAACTCATAATAATAGGTTCTTTATAAAAGCTTCATTGTAGTATGTAGTTCGTAAATATATACCACATAGGAACAGTCACGAATGTCGAATAAAAAATAATGTAGGTCGACTCCCTAATTTATGTAGTTTCGTACTGAACACGCGATGTCTTCGTGCTTGATGCTAGACTTGTGTATACGGCATGTTTTGAAGGCCTGTTGGTTCTATATGCAATGTTTCATCGTAACTGAAATGTTCTATCAATAGTCAATTCAATTTGAAATATGTTCCATAATATAGATGAGTTTTGGTTTTATGAGTTATTTCAGTTACTTAATCGTTTCTAAAGAACCCATTTTCTTCTAAATAACTAGAAGAAGGAACTCTGTCTTAAGGTAAATTCTTAGAAAACCGATTCAAAGCATTTTATGTCTTCATCCAAAAGCAACAAAGTTTCATTGAGAAGCCAAATATGATTACATGGGATAAAACAATGGTTTTCAAATTTAGAAGTACGCTACAGATTTTAATGCGGTTGTGGGTAATATATTAACAGGGTGATTCAAAACGAATAATTCTATTATATATAGTACACGCACGTGGGGCGGATCGCCTATAAGTACCTACAATTAATCGAGGTATCGAGTTTAAATAAAGAGTTGCCTAAAATGAATAAAAGGGTTTCGGAACACGTTGTATATTCACAATTTTTATGGCTTTGGAATATGTAACTTAAAGCTGAATAATGGATAAATGTCATGCACACGTTTGTTGTTACTATTGTCCTTTTATTTGCATATAGTTCGGTGGATCATAATTCAGAGATGATTCTACAGCATCGTTACAGTTGTCTCGCCGAAAAAAAAATCGGTATAAAAATGAAATGGAAAAGAATTAAAACTCTCATTCATGAGCATCATCGTATCATTATTTACTTTGAGAATCGCCATGGAGTGGAATTGTCTTCCGGCATCCATCGTCCCCATGAAATACAACTTTAATATTTTTAAGGCTCTAAGCAGACGTTTCGCTTACGATCAGAGATCGCAATGCCTCGTTTACTATTCACTAAGCAATTATGTATAATTAATATATGTATCTCATATCTGTATGTTACGAAAAAAGGCAGCGAAAGGCTAAAAGGGCGGATATAAGAGGGTTTCGTACGTCCGGGCGGTCACCGCAAACGCTGTAATGCCCGACGTTCTTACTTCCCAATATTTATGGTAGAGCAGCTGATTGATGGCTATTCAGCGTAGTTGAAATAAATTATTGATGCACTCTCCTTACACGGGACGTGGGATCGCGTAAGCATTTAAACTAGAACATATTGAATGCATTAGACATTTATTTATACAGTAAAACGCAAACTTTTTATTTAGTATTTTAACATTTGTAATTCAATGGTATGCGCTCTTGTAATTATATTATTTTTGTTTAATATTGTGCAATATTTGTTAGTCTATCTAAACAGGATGTCAATGTAGAGTGGCAGTAATAAAAAAAATTGTAATAAATAATTACTTCCTAATCTCATTACTTCGAATCAAACAAAGATTAAAAGATATGTGTTATCTCTGTTTACACAATAAATACCTACCTACCTACCAACCTACCTACCTACCCACAATAAATAAATCGATGACGATTAGTATACGGGTCGTGTAGACCGCTTCTCTCATGATACTTGTGCCGAATGCGATCAAACACATCTGGTGTACGTAATCTTGTTACAAGAAAAAACTTTCTTAATAAGAGCGGAGGTTCAACCGATCCTCTCTGGAGAGAGATGAAATAATTGCTTGTGTTCTGCTCCGAATGACCCTGACCGTCATGTCTTAGTCTTAATTAAGTTATTAGTCTGTGTTCCATAATAACATCTTCAACGGATGAGGAATCTTATATGGCCTTCGTAATTTTTATACATATTTCAAGTAGTAAGTCACACGACATTGTAGGAGGTTTTTTTAACACATCTTTGTACCCACCATTGTAAGACAAAATAAGTATTCGTGTTTATATTTGTTTATTAAAACATTTTAAACTTAATATTAAAAATTTTCACAATATTAATTATTGTATATATCTAAGAATATATTTTTTTTTACATTATTTCGCCTTGTAAAGATAGAATATATTAAATGCTATATATATATCTTAGAATTCCTATAAAGACATGGTATATTTTTATGGTTGGGTATACGTTCGGTCAGTTATAAATGTGACGTTTACATTAAAAATTTCTTATGCTAACGCCTTATTAAATTTTAACGTTATGGGTATGGATGAGGTCGTGGCATGTGTGGAGGATAATGTGGGGGCGGCATATGATGGGGCGGCATATGTGGTGGGGGCGGCATATGCGGTGGGTGCATATGCGGAGGATAGCGGGGGTAGTTGTGAGGTGGGTACGTATGTTGGGGATAGTCCGGCACGTATTCTGGCATGTGTTCGCCTGGGGGAATGCTGTACGGTGGTGGGGAGTATGTCTGCAGGTGTGGCGGTAAAGGTGGATGGTTGACGTAGTAGCAATGCGGAGCGCAGTAACCATTCTTACAATTGGGCCCGCATGGTAAGAGATGTGGTGGTGTCATTGCTAAAAATAAAATTTTGATAACGTAAGTAAACACGTTTTGGATTAGTTAATCAGTACTTGTTGATCGTGGTACGATTCTAGTTTTCGATAAAAAATGTTTGTTATGATAAAGTAATCAAGCGCAATAGTTTTTCAACTTTTTAAAACTCTCATTGTTTTTAATTTGGAGACCATAAACTTTCACTTTATTTGATTCATAAATAAATTCTATTGTTATTAAAACCGTAATTACCTTTATTAAAATACCTACTTATTTTTGAGAGTACTTGACATTATATAAATTTTCAGTCCTCTTTTAATTAATAAATACAATCTTTATATTACAAAACTGATATTACTATGTAGTGCTTTTTTGTATATTAACCGTAATCCAACACTACATTTTAATTGTATAAGTTTATTTTAATATTAGGGAATAACAAAGACTTACTTTATTGCAATGTTGTTAAAACCAATAAATAAATCACACACTTTGAGCTCAACTATATACAAAACTCACAGCCTGACTGATAATATTATCGATCGAAAGATATTTTTGTGTCATTATTCGATTAGTCGTTATCTATAGAGCAGTGCATGAATAATCTAAACACGTGAGCGCGATAAGCGAAGGACAATGAGTCAGTTTAAATCAATGGCAACACCATTTTCATATTACATGTCCTACTCAAACATGACGTGTGACGCCATTTCATTTAATATTTTTAAACTACGTTAACAATTTAGTCAGCATATTTGAAGAAATTCATGATATATCTAGGTACTATCATTTATTATTTAAAATATATATTATGATTAGACGCTAATCAACGTATAATTATATCTGAAACAAAACATCTAGTAAAACAAATTACGAAATGATTGGTCATTTGCTCTAATATTTGACTTTAAGTCTTCAAGTAATAAGTTTGAAGAACGACCACACCGCCCGCAAGTATCAATCTGTTAGAAAATGTTTAAAGTTCACGATTGTTTGTCGTGAAAATTTCTCAATAAAAGAAACGATATTTATTTATTGCGCTTCGTTTACTTACAAGGTATTTAGGTCTGTCGTCTATTCCCAGTTTTGTGTTTGCAAAATGGAATTTTCCTGTTGGGAGAGCGGAGAGGAATTCCCAATTGATTTATAAAAAGGTTATTTGTAATAGCTGGTTTTGTTGACACTTTTCCATTGTTCTAAATGACGGCAAATACTTCGTGTCTTAAAAGGTTGAAAACCCTTCAGAATATAAAGGTCTCACTGTAAATATTTATATGAACACGTATATTATTTCTAAAGTTGTGCCTCTGAGGAGGCACCTTCTTTATCCCCGCTTTGTAAGTTTTTCAGGTCACATTAATATCACACGATCCATGCATTTGTATTTTATACGCCCACTACAGGGTAGCCGATCCGTTACCACCCATAAAAATATTTTAACTTTCATATGTAGAGTGGGACAATCTAACGTGCTATGTGCCATATTATCATATATTACGCGGGATTCACTGAAGGAACGAAAATTAAATATTAAAAAAATACTAATAAGATATATCATTGTATTTCATTTTGACAATAAGTGGATAGGAGTATGACAGTCGCGATTGGCTCGAGGTTAGGCGTGTCGCTGATGTGTTATCGTCCTTGAAGAACGAGGAAGGGCAGGATGCCCCGGCGCTTATACTTGCTGAACGCCGGATGTTTGTAGGAGTGGTGTCTCATTGTATTGAGTTACACCAATTTAACCTAAGCCATAAATCTTAAGGCCCAGATAATTATAGGATTGTTAATAAATAATTTTTGTATAGCATACATATTAGCTGTGTCGCTGTTTACTTAAAGTCTAACTCCGTTGTTATTCAAGTAAAGTCGGTACTTCAAAACATTCAATGAGCATATTAATAGGGTCCATATAGATATTATAAATAGTATAGCTTCAGATTAATCCTTATACTTGATAAACAATTAAAGTAAAATATTGTCTAAGTGCGAGTTCTCCTTTTTGGGACTCGGGACCATAATGCAGTAATGTTATGATAATCAACACTACCAAGTTCTATCATCTATACATAATTCTTCTATAAGTGTTATATATTCCTTCTTATTTCAGATTCTCCAAGCGATTTTTAATTAAATATAATATAAACAAATTTAAAAGGAATAAACTTCTGAATAGTGCTCGTAATTGTAACTATTTTAGCTTATAACATCGCGGGCCATCTCATCCGAAGCGAGTTAAATCAACAAGCCAGCTAATTAGTTGGAGACGGGACAAATCATAAAATGAAATGAACGTTCTTTCCTGAACCGAGCATTTTTATTGACCGACGTTTTTATAAAACAAAACGAATGGACGACTTATACAAATACTTAACGGTTTATAGCTTAAATGGTTAAGCGGACTTATGGCAGGAATTTTGTACCTAAATATTCTGGATTTTCGTCTTTTTTTCTGTTACTATATTTATATTTTTATTCCATCTATTTTTATAGCTTGTTTAATCATTTTATATTTAAATATTTAATAAGCTCTTAATAATATAATTCGGGTATTCATATTACGTAGTTATTTAATATCAAGAATTGTATATTTTATATAAACAATAATTTAGTTGTATAAAGTAAAAAGCTGTAAGTCGTTTTAGTGAATCAGTACAGTTTGTAGGAGAGGTATAATCCACATATCCTATTGTGTTTGAATAAACATTTCAATCGGGAGTTTTTCATTGGCAGAGGTTATTCGAGCGAATGGTACGTACATTCGCTCTTTTTTACGCAACACTGGCTACCGATGAATGGGGTGCGGTTTCGATATTAGAATTCACTATTGCGTAGGTCACGAATTCAAGCTTGTTTGGGAAAATCAATATCAAAATAGAAAAACATAAATATTCAAATCGAAAAACGCGAGTACGACGCTGTTTGAAAATATTTTCCCACGTATTTTTAAATTCAATTACAGCGTGGAAGAAAAAATTTAATAATAGAAGTTATTTTGTGAATTAATGAATACATTGGATTAAATTATTAAATAAGCACCGACTGCACTATAGTAGTCTATAAATACGGTAGACCGGTACATAGCTACGGGAAACAAACAAATGGATCTCATGGGAAACTAAAATCTTCATGTGCAGTCCTCATAAAGCAAATAAACAATAATGTATTAATTATTCTTTTAATGAATCAGGATATATATGAATCATGTAAGCGTACTTGAAATAATTAATTGATGAAGAAGAGTAAAGCCACTAATAGTTAAATAATTTTATTTATTTTAAACATTTTTTACAAACCTACAACTCTTTCTGTACTACTGTTCTGTGTACTATTTTAGAATTTTGTAGCCGAATGTTAAATTAAATGCAGTCTGACTCTGCGCGATGCGTCTCTTGTGTCATATTGGCCAGAATATTTTGAGTCCAACAACACTTGGTTGAGATGTCGGTGATTTTTTTCATGCTTCACATTACCTTATTAAATATTTAATCTGTTTAAAATTTTCATTATGTCGTAATAAGCTTATTTTTGTCACTTAAATTTGTTGTTAACTTTATTACAAGACGTGATCTCAAAACACAAAAACCTTGATCATATCATGAACAAATAACTTTTTTGTAACACATGCATTGTTCAAACTGAATTCCAGTAAAAGTAAAATATGAGGACATTTATAGAAAGAGCACGACGTCAACTGGAAAATATTTTATGGAAAGAGGTAAGGGACTCGTGAGTCGGAGCTAGCTCGTATCACGTACCAGATCCAGCCTTAGAAATGTATGAAATAAAACACCAAACAAAGAATGAAAAACTGCAGCAGCAATCGTAAAATCCCCTTCCATAAACTGATGCACACATTAGAATTTTAAATTCGATTTCCATTCCGAATCTACAGTTTTGCCCATTAGTCTCCGCGAGCCGTAATAGACATGTCAATTTGTTTTATTAATACGTCTGGCCAAAATAATCGCAATTAAATATTCAAATATGGAAGTGCAGAACCGTGTCGTTGCACCGGCCGAGCCGAGGTGGAGGGCTGTCAAGAGTTGCATTTGGGTTGTCGGCAAATTGAACATGTCTGGTCCGCGGTATTCCTGGAATAGCGTCGATCGAGACAGGTCAAACGGAAATAAAGCGCGCTGCACTCAGTAAACTTTGGACATGTCTGATAGCTTACCGGCTCGTGAATAAAATACATGCTGCTTCCCGCTTTTATTTCGGTGCATTATGTTCCGCCGTGTCTAAAATATCCTGTTGAATTTTTATTCTCAATGTTTCGCGGAAAACAAAGGAATGGTTACTCCTATTATGCTACGATGTTTTCCAGTGCACGATTCTCGGAAGAAAAAGCTTGACATTGTTTAGTCATTGAAAAAGTAGGTAACGTTAAGCATAGACATTAATTTTCGAACTGCTATCAATAGCGAAAAGTAATTATTATATATTTAGTGAAAGCTTGAGTAAGAAGTTAATTGCTAAATCAATTAGCGTTAGCACTATCGAAGAAATCCTGAACGCATTAGTAGAGTGCTATTTAAATATTTTATTCAGTCTTTAAGTGCAGGTTTCCATAGAGCGTAAAATCTGTTTTAACAATAAACGAAATAATAAAGTTTTAATGTCTTTCGAATTTGAAGAAAGTAAATTTAGACATCGTGCCTTAGGTTGTCAGTTCTTGCATAAAAATAAATTGATAACGCAGACTTTTAGGTACTTAGGTAGATACATAACTTGTAAAAAACTAAGAAATATGACTTCAATAATATTCCCATTAAGTACACATGATGCACGAAAAATTAAAAATATGAAAATTAAAATATGGGGTAAAATGTTTTTCCATAAAGGAGATAGAGCACAAAGATAAAGAATAGCGCTCACCGTGGGGGCGCTATATCGCTAAAATATAGCCGCATGCATTCCGAGGAGCGCCATATGTGGTCACTGTATGTACTATATTACACTGAGCTAAATGAATTTCATAAGACAAAGATAAAATTCGAGGAACTTAGTCACTAAAAGCTTTTTTATTTATTATGTCTACTCTCTATCCAGTAATGGAAAAGTCAATTCAACGTCATCATGAATTCTTGAAATTACATGTACTTTTTTAATATACATTAGTTGCAATGTATTTCTCCTTCTAGGTGAAGAATTTGTGAGACTAATAAAAGGTTGAGATATGATTTCTGCTATAATTTTGCTTCATATGTCTATTTTTTACTGCGGGGAAATACATGAGCAATTTAAGGTAGAGAAAAGCAATAACAAAATACTTTATGAAAGCTGTCGGTTTTATTGTTTGGCAGTAAAGTGGAAATTTGCATCGGGAATCGAACTGCCGTGGAACCAGGAATCGTAAAGTGATCCCGGTCACCAGGTTTCATGAATAAAAAACTCGGGCCTTGCAAGAACCTTTTGTACTGTCGTCGCAATGTCGGAAATTTGTTGAAATATTTACACAAGCCTTCCGCTTTGTGGTTTTTCCTACCGCGCTCTTTTTTAACACTTCCCTGTGGAACCTAATAGAAACAGACGGATTAATATTTGAAATATGCGCTCATATTCTTTTATTGCGTCGCTGGAATTACTCAGTTCGTATATAATTTCTTTGTGTTTAAAGTATCCTCTCTTTGAAGTTAAAATAAAAGATATAAATAAAGAGATACATTTCAAAATTATATTACGAGCTTATCATACTGATAGGTGCATTGTATAGCACATACAGGTCTTGGAATTACCAAAAAATCTGTGATAAGTTCAGATCCTTAGTTGTTAGTGTCTGAATTTGCAAGCTTCGTTTTGAGCCGTCGCGGTCGCCTTATGAATAACAAACTCGTAGTTTAGTTAGCTTAAGTGTTTAGGCAATTATACTGGTCTGCGACACCCACCGTAATTCGAGTCTACATTGCAAATTTCCGAATTCTATGAATCCAGAAACAGAGTTATCACGTGTCTACCATTTGTTTCCTTAAAACCTTGTCTGGAATTGTGTAGCTAGGCTTACAGAACGTACATGCATATATATTTCAGTTGAAAGCGTGCAAGAGTCACGTTCGGGCAATATTTGCTGTATAAAATTTAGCAACTGCGTCGGCTTGTGTGCGTTTTGTTCATACAACATTGTTTGTGCAGTTATTTTTTTACCAAGTAAAATGCAGCTAAGGAACTGCTTATTGAACAATTTATTCGGAGCTGAAATGGCGTATTCAGCTCGGGCTATTGCAGATTGTGTTTTACTCTAGTAAGCATATCGTTGTAGATTACTTTAAATTATAATTAACAATTATTCTGTAAACGTTTTCACATACAATTTGAGAATGTTTTTATTCACTATTCATTATCATTAAAAATCAAAAGAAGGTGAAAGAATTTTTAAAATCGGTTCAGTAGTTCCAGAGTTAAGAAGTAATTTGTGTGATTGTTGTATTGTTGTGATTTGTCTGTTTAACAAACACACAAACTTTACTTCTTTATAATATTAGTATCGATTTGAAAAGAACATTACATTAACTAAAATGTATGTCAAATATCTAATACGTATCTATTATTTAAAAGTTATGCTATACTTGTAATTAACGATATTTAATAATTATAATAGCAAAACAGCAATAAATAACCTGGCTTAATACGTCATGTTTAAATGCCACGGATTTAATAATTGTATTTAAAAGTTAAATGAACTTGCGGTAACAGTTTAAGCAGGAAATTAAGCTGGCTAAGTTTTGTATCTCAGCGCCGAGGGGTGTAGTGTTATTGCTCGCTAAGTTTTTGCACTGGCTTTACGCACTTTATCTGCGCTTAACTTATATGTTTTGCGACGATAACTTTGAGAATTTCAACTTTATAAATTAATAAACTTTTGCATTATACTTAAATACGTCAGTCTCGTTATTTAACGAATATTATTTTCGCTTTTTTAATGTATGTACATATAATTTTGTCATTTGAATTATTAATGCAACAAGACTAGATTACTTGTATGTGAGTAGACCTGGGAAATTACTAAGTCTCATTATATATTATATCGACTATAAACGATATTCATATTAAACTGTTCTTAGTAAAAATATGTAGATATTATTTTAACGGAAAGCCTCGAACAAAATATTGCAAATGTATTTAAGCTTGACTCGAAATGTTTAAATCCGCGGGGATTTCAATATTTTTTGTACACGTTTTATATGACGATACAAACGTTTTTCGACTAAAATATAGGTGTTATTTATTGGTTTAGGCTGTTCAAATGTTTCAATAAATTTTCTTTACTTCTTTGGTAGTTTGTACTTTGATATTTCTAACTGATATTAGAAAAAATAATTATTCAGAACATGTTATTTTCTTAAATACCTAATAGTATTTTTAGCATCAGGCCTGTTTATGAACAAATAAGCTACGTTACAGTTCTTATAGAAACTATATCTTGAAATTTTAAAATTGTTAATAGGTAAAGTACACAAGGAAAAGGAAAAGAAACCTTTACCGCCCATTACATTTTGTTAAATAAGCAAAATTGCAACGTAAATAAAAATAGATGTCGGATGTTTTTATTTGTCTAACTAGACTGTGTAAATTATACATCAACATTACGTTAAGCGAGCTTCTAACTCCAAGCGTTCCGGGTTTAAAATTCAGGGTAATTAAAATACTAAAATGGAGTTTTTATCTTGCCAACGCCGACAGTCGACAGTAACAAGAAGATTGCTAGCTTAATATTTATCTTAAGAGGAGGTTTATTTCAAGTCTATTGTATCATGCCACAGATAACTTACGTCATAATTTATTATAACCTGTTTATTATGTAGTATCTCGAGTCGTTAAAACAAGAGAATGTAACTTTTCTGGTGATACGTAATAGATATACAGATAAAATACAGATTTAACTGGTATAACATATAATAAATATAAAAAATAATTTATGTCAACCGGAAAATTGACAGAATCTATTAACACCTCATCCATGAATTCGGTTTAAAATCAATATTTTAAGCGAAATGATAAACTACAAACCATAAATACATACACTACACAAACCCTTTCTTTAGCTTTGCCGTGTACAGTAAAAAGGGTTAATGATTTACCATAAAACGTTCATATATTTGTTATAAAATCAAACCATTAATTAGCGAAATGGTAATTGAATCAGTAAGTAAGCTGTAATTTAAGCCACGGCTTCGAATTGGGTAACCAGGATAAGTGCGGGATCTAATTTATTACTCCCCTATTGATTTAATGCTTTAAATACTCGTACATACTACGCGATGAATCTTCTACCAATCCAATACTAACTAGTTTTCTGTTCGATTGAATAGCTTTGCATACGTAGCGTGAGACGTTTAGATTTACGGACAATTAATTCAAGATAATTTAAGATAAAGAGCCCTCTGTGATTTATTTTGGAATATCATTGTTATATTATAAATCAATTATTTATTAAAACGTTTATAACACACGTTAAAACTCGTACTAATTTTATTCAAGGGTAAAGTGAGACCTATGACTAAAATGAAGTTATAGAATAGAAATAGTTGTTTCTCTAAATTTGCTTAAAATATTTTACTTCATGTTTCACTATAACTAGTCCAACAGTCTAACTAGTCTGATAATGAAACTAAGGAAAATTTTTCTTAAATTTATTTTTTTGCAGTTGCTTGATAATGTTAAAAACAAGTTAAAGATATATACTTTGATTATCACATCTATTTTTCTAGTCCTGAAGTCACATAAAAGTTAACATGTCATAAAATGGACAAATTCCCGAGTCCATTCTCAGTTATCATGTGGGTAATATATAGTCTAAAGGCTTGTAATACTGGCAGGTAATTTAATTCGTCCTTATATTGCTGGACATGAAACCGTAACTCATAACCAGGTGGTATTACGTCTCTGACAATACGTTATAAAATCTATCCATTTTTATTTCGGCTATATTTGGGACGCTGACAGTGATGGAAGATTAGGCTTCCATGTCCAGTTTTACGACTTACCTAAGCCGTGAGTTTTCACTATTAGGTACATTTTAAAACTAGTGGTAGGTATTTACTGGTTGTATACTTACTGTTGTAGTGTACTGTGTAACCCCCTGGTAACACTTTATCTTAACGTAATACATTCATTTATATTAATTTTGACACTATAAAATACAAGAATTACCACAAAATGTGGATATACCTTTTTGTATGTATTGTTTAGTAATAAAACTAAAACTAAAACATAGTACAAGAGTTTTTTTTGCTCACAAGTCGGGCTCACGTCACGTTCATCTTATAAAGACTTTGAATAATCTCTTTAACATAATATCTGGAAAGTGCTTACGTTAATACAAAAGTTTGTTAACAAAAAAAACATAGGATTTAAAAAGTAATTTGAAGAAAGAAGCATTAAAGCTTTTTTTTTTTTTTTTTATAATATGAAGAGGGGAGACGAGCTGGACGCACTCCTGATGGTAAGAGTAACACCAGCCCATAGCTAATTGACATTTAAATGTAATGTTCTCGTAATATGTGTAAGATTATAATAAAGCGTATTATGTTATAATTATTCCTATAAGGAATGTATTAAATACTATTCAAAAGGATTCAAATAGTAAATACTGTATCTGAAAATTAAACGACACAGCCCTGTATGAATGGAGACTATTAGAGCGAAATTTTCTTTTATTTCTTCACATTTTAATTAAAAAAGATGAATTACGCAGGTATTTCAAGAGGTTTTTAGTTCGGTACGTAAGTTTTTTAAGCTTCGTTTAACTTTCATGATTTAACCGCGAGAACCTGTTTTCATGAATAAAATTGTTAACAACTTTTTAATTTAAAATGCTCACACAGCGAAAGGTTAGACTTGTGCCTTGATGTTTATTTGTCGCCCAGCTTTTTAGCTTCATTATCTACAATTTAATAAACTCTACTATAATTTTATATGATTCATAATCTTACATAATTAGTCGGAGATGATAAATAGTGTTAAATGCTAATTTATATGTATAACCTTTTAATATTATATATAAGTATATTTATACTACACATACATCAATGAAATTAAGAAATAATATGTTCAGTAATGTTTCAAAATACTTATATGTTTAAATGTAGAAAGAAAAATAAAATGTAAAATAGAGTAAAAATATTCTCACAATGTTATTTTTTCAAATGTCTGTTTTGACTTGACAAATCAAAGCGTCCCATGGATTTATGAAAACGGTATTTGTTCTTATGTTGTCACACACAGACCGATCATCCTAATCCGATAAATCGAGAGGATTTTTTAGCACATGTCACAGATTACGTAAAAGATGTTTGTTTACTTTTCAAGAAGTAATTTTGTAAATAGATTTTTTTTAGTTGCTACAAGAAAGATCTTTAAAATAATATGTAGCTAAATACATGTTAGCCAAAATACATATAAAATAAGCTAAACTATATCTATTCTAAATACTGTAGCTATAAACGTAATCTTTCGATTGTCTTTGCCGTAGCGCTTTGTGGCAACTACAGAACGTTTTCAAGTGTAGTTCAACCGTAGGCGACGCGTAGAAGCCTACGCAAAGCCTACGCACCCACACATCTCTTATTATATAAAGCTTATTATTTTACTCAAACAATATAGGAATCGGATTGGTTTTATTTTATCGTCCGATCTATTTGTTTCCTTAATCTGCTTTAAATATTTGATTATTATGTATGTTAGTTCTACTAGCCTCATTTGCATTTTTGTTAACCATAACCTGGGTAGGGTAGGTACCCTTATTCTACGGTACTCATGAGGTCATGAGTACCGTAGAATAGGTAACATGGAATAATATTTAAAAATATCCGACCCGTGCCTTCAGAAATTAGGAAATTAAAATAGTCTTTGATTTATATTTATTTCTTATTTCAAACGGATGCTAAACTCAATAGTAATCCATGAAATGTTTTGTAGGCATACAAAGCTGTTAATCTTGAATGTCACGTCTCATTTCCAGGGACTTATACAGTCAGGAACATTTCACGCCGAAATACATTTTTAATCATTAACTTCTTCTTTATACAACGGTGATCTTAATCCAGGTCCAAAAGAATGTTGTTGTTTCATAATAATATTATTTTTGTTGATGCAAATTAAATATGTAGTTTTACATTCTATAAGATTAAGAGCAATGAAAAAGTATTACTAGATTTAAATAAAAAAAAAGAAGTATTGTGCATGTGATAATTTTACTTTGTTCTTTTATTTTATTTACAAAAAGTGCGTTTAGTCACACCACAATAATATTATTATACTGCTAAGACCAGATAGACATATTTAAAGGGGTCATCTAAAACAAGCTTCTTTGAGTTTAAGAAGCTTGTTTTAGGCGAGCCCCCTCTCTAATTCTAACACGTGTGCTAGGTTATATCTTAAAGTAATCGTATATAAATAGTAACATTTTAAGTGCAACAAAGACGTTGTGACTATTATGTACTTCTTACATATAAATAAATTATTAGTATAGAGCTTTAAGGTCGTTATAACAGATCAGTCACATTCGGTCGTACGAGGCGCGGACGGCATGCGGCTCAGCCGGCCGCAATTAGTTTTTACTGGCAGTAATTAGGGCCGATTGCGCCTCGTTCCCGTTGTAAAGCCAAAAGCCATGGAACTGTAATTAATTGGCATACCCCCTTTATATGAAAGGATTTGGAAGAACGAAATTTTTGACTACTGTTCTCGACTCTTTCATTACAATTCGCTTTCCGTATATAATTGACAACTTTTTAATGAATTATTTCGTAACTTAATTTTTTTACTAAGGAACAAGAACATAGAAAATACGGGTAGGATAGCCGAGTTAAAACCGTTGGGATTAATAATAAATTTTCACTTTTAATAATTTATAGGTATATTATTAAAATTCAATGATTGTATGATAGCTACAAAAATAACGATTTACGACAATATTTTAGACGAGAACATTTATTACATCTATTATATTTAACATAAAACAATGCGAGGTAATTGCAACCATTAATAAAAACCCTTATATTTACGATCGGATATTCTCGAAATGAAAATTAAACAATATTTGTATAATTGAAGGATTTAGACGTGGAATTTCATTAAACAAATGTTTTCTGGAGGCTTTCATTTACATCTTTCTATATCCGTCTGCTGTTTCGTGAATTTTATTAATGAAATAATTTAATTTAAGGAAAACGATTTAGGGGTGAACCATTTACGAGAAATGTCGGAATATTTTTGTTTTTTTGTTTAACGAATAAGCGTGTTTGATTGAGAATCTTCATTCAATAGAAGGTTTTTTGAAATAAACAAATACTTTTACGAGTGAACACTAGTGAAAGAATAATAAAGTAAAAAGATAACACTTTTCAGTTTTCAAACAATCAACTGACTAAAATAACAAAATTGCTATCGAATGGCTGATATCGACAGAAACCAAAGTTATTAAATGAGAAATAAACATCGTTTTCAAACAACCGGTGCATGCAGATGAAAAATTTTACTAGCAATTTTCTGTTGACTTTTGGCAAGAATTATATCATGTTACTTTATTACTATTATAGGAGATTGAACAATGTTTATTTTAAATTTATTCAAGTTCTATTTTTGGAACGTAAAAATCAATAGGTTGTTTTTCGAAAGATTAATTATTAAATATATTCGATCTTACTTTATACAATCGAGGTTACGATCATTAAATGTTTCTCTTTTTATAGAAATTTGGGTAGCATATTGTTTTAAGTTTTGAGAACTTGAAACAAGATATATATTTATAGGACAAACATTCTAAAAAGTATCTTCAGTTTAATTAAAAACTATCTATTTCAATATACTATTCTGTATATAATATATATGTCTATTTCAATATAGTTGCAATTTTCTTATACATACAAATAACGATTCATAAAACTTAAAGAATAAAACCCCTTAACACCCCTAAATCAATGTTATACCTCCGTATTATTTCATGAATTTAAACGCGAAACGAAAATAAAAAGCCTTCAAACTAGTAAAAAGTAGAGCTTTAATCGCCGTAAAATACCGAAAACAATTTACATACAAGGCAGCAATTGCGTCGATCGTAGATCAAAAGCTATTGACGCTGAATTTTTGAATAAATATTCAATGCTTCGAATGTATTGGCGTTTCAAATAAAATTCCTCATTAGTTAAAACGTTTCGGTTGCAGTATCCGTGTTTTGGGTGGCGACTGGCGCGTGACGTCACGTAGTGGTATCTACTTGATATTCGTGTACACAACACCACATCTCACCCGAACGCGCGACGATCCCAACTTTGTGTTTCACGTACGCCTCTTACCCTCTTTCACATTTTAAGTCTGCTTTAGAGCTGGCGTTGAGCGTTTGCTTAAGCATTGCTATTTAAGCAACCTACAATATTGTATTATATGCTAGTGCTCTTAGCGTCGTAGCTTGGTATCAGTGAGATGTTCTAACCTATTCCATGTTATATATTTTTTAAAGTATACTGTTTTTGTAATATTTATCAATGGATAATAAGAATAAATCTTACAAAAACAGTTTACCTATAAACCTACCTATTATATTAATTTCAAAACATGTTACTTATACAAGTAGTAATACATAAAAAACCTTTGTTGTTTATAACTGCGATTTAATAATTAAACATGTTTATTACGATCACAATTAGTTACAATTGAAACGTTTATACGCCTCTATGAAGCTTGCAACTTTGCCGTAGCCCGGAGTAATATAATGTTTTTTTATTCGAGCATCAATTCCATTTGCGCTTGGTCCTCAATACTCTGTAATAAAAAAGGAAATCTCGTTTAATCAGGCCGCTTTTATTTGCTATATCAACGAGATCCATTCATTTGGAAATTCCAATGTGCACTAAGTGTTATTCAATACGAATTTAATTAAAACAACCGGGTGCGGTCCGGAGCAGTCCACAATTTCAAAACCGAAACATGTAAACAAAGCTTTCCAGTTAACTTCGCTTTTCACTGAGAGTACTTGTTTCTTTTTCATTTCTCAGTTCGGACTTCATGGTTCAGAATTCGCGGGCTGAATAGGACTGAACTGTTGAGCAATGTTCGTTTTACTTCAGTTGAAAAGGTTGTGTTGACGAACTTCTCAAAATTATTAAGAAAATGTAAGCAAAAAAGGTTGTAACAGAAAGGCGTAGTTGTGGATATTGCGTGAATTATATATAATGAATGCTGTAAACATTGGCCTTTTGATTTGAATTAACATTAGTTAGTAAATAATTGTATTAGTAGGCCGTTTTAACGAAAATAAAAAAAAAAATATACCAACTTGACATATTTTTATTTCTATTTTTTTTCTATGGATCAATATAATTATGTATTTCTATAATTGTACAATATACTTGAAGATTGTAAGTAATAAGTAGAAGTTGTATAATAAATTGTTCTTTCAACTATAGAATGTTTTCAACTACGTTTAATTTTTGCAGAACAATAGCATCCATATAATCTAGAAGAACATAAAAGAAATTCATCTCATGCGCGTTCTTCAACACTTTTATTCAATGTCTCTTCAGAATCTATTTTACATATCTTCAATGGATATAGTTGATTGCAAATGCGAGTTTAATTTTATTTGAAAACAGGAAGTCCGCGCTAAATATGTATGCTTTATACTTGTTGTTGGACGCGTTTGATGTGGCCTCGCCATATTTTATTCTGACGATGTTAATCAGCGTCCATTAATTATTATTTACAACCACAGAAATCTAAATAACAAGGTTTTACAACTTACATTTTGCGTCTAGCCAATAATTCTAATTACAAAGGATACTTTCACTCATATTTCTACTAACTAAAAATAAATACAATATTGCAGTAAATTTTGAGTGTTCTGATGATTAAAAGGAAACTTAAAAACTTATAAAGTACTAGCTGTTGCCCGCGACTCCGTCCGCGTGGACTTCCATATAAACTTTGACCACCCCTTCCCCCCTTATAACCCTTTTTTTTCAGGAAAGAGTAGCCTATGTCCTTTCCCAGCCTTTAGACTATCTTTGTACCAAATTTCGTTCTAATCGGTTCTGTAGTTTTAGCGTGATGGAAAGACAGACAGACAGAGTTACATTCCCATTTATAATATTAGTAAGGATTAATTGGGCATTATGAAATACTTTAAGGAAAGAACAAAGTACAGAACACCAATAGTTTGAACATTCTATTAAAAGCGCTCGTAGAAAACGAGACCCCAAAGTAAATATTGCAAAATGAACCGATTTAAAATCATTGTGGAGTCAAAGAGAAAACGCTAGTCGGTTAAATTTCTGCTTAGGTTGTAGCGATATCTAAATAGCAGCTAGGTTCTGTTATTATCACGGTTGGAACTCTCAATGGTATTGGAAATGCATTGTGCTGCACTTTCGTGACCGCTACCCTATCTACTGAATTGTGGTTTAGTTGAAATTACAATGAACTTCGTTTTAGTTTTGCAATGTACACTTCGATCATTTCGCCATTTCAACGCTTATTAACGTCCATCAAAACTTATCGTTTTTCTACTTAGTTTGATACATGAAAGTTACTATGATAATAGTGTACGCGGCAATGTTGAAATAATAGATTACTTTGTAGTTTCAGCAATTTCAAAAGTATATGTTTATTTGAGATTTCTTCATAAAAATGTTTATATTTTTATTAAAAATTATTTAATTATTATTATGTTTTTTTGCCGGATAAGCACAAATTTGGCTGCGATCCTGCCTGATGGTAAGCTAAGATGCGGCCTAGGAGCCGTCATGTCTGCTTAGTAGCCTATTCACTTTCATCTTAAAACATTATCTTATACTAATTAATAGATGATAGTTTTAGGCTGATACCCTTCTCGTCAGAAATATTGCGTTTCTTCTCTCAAGTGGAAGTGTAGGACTGAATTTTCCTTTTTTTTCTTTCTTCACCTATATTATAATTCCCTCCCATTACGACTTTAGAACGAACTTTAGACGAAGTAAAGTAAACAGTAAAGTAGGTATTTTTAAATTTATAGCTTCAGTTGTACCCCATATTTGTAAAGTTTTGAGTGTATGAAATATGCAGGCGGGCGAAGCAAGCAGAAAAGCTTTTGTTTTGTAATGAAAAATTAAAACGCGAACCAGTAAACTATTTTTTCGTTTGTGCCACTGTTTACTGAGATATTATTTTTATATTATTATTAGTTTTTTTTTGTAGACAAAAAACAAGTTATTCTTAAACAAACACATAGTTTATACTAGTAATATTCGTAGATAAATATACCCATATAGGTACTCACAATTTCGTTGTTTACCGAAACATCAACGCAATATGATTTAAATCAAATAACATTATTTGCATTTAAATCAATCATTAGTATTGTATCGGTAATAATGCCATACTCATTAAAATACCCTATCAATTCAATCCCAATGTTTGAATATTCACATTAGTTTGCACTATATTGGCGGGATTAGGTCAAATTTCTGTTTGTAATGATGATCGTAGAACACACACGTACTTGTATATAAACTTAATTAAAGTGTAATGTATGTGTATACATACATAGGTTGCGAACTGTTTTAACGAGTGTACGGAATAGAGACCAGGCAATTTGTGAAGTAGACACAGTCCTTTAAAAGTTCTGCCTCTTGGGAAACATAGCTGAACTCTCCATGCGCTGTTGGTACTACTTATTGTTAGTTAAGCTATTCAGTTCATTGTATGCGGTAAAAATAATGCAGTACGAATATACTTACACCCATTTCTTTAATTTGAACTGAGAGTGCACTTGCTCCTATTCTGTTCTAGTTAACTTTGGTATTATAGTTGTCTCTAGAGGAAGGCATGTAGATTTTGCTTGTTAAAAGTAAAGTGTATGTATCTTTTGCAACTTCTGGGTATGAACGTTTGTAGATTTATATTTTGTGTATAGTGAACTTATGATAAGTTAAACATTTGTTACTGTACCCAATAATGATCATATCTTTGACTGGACGCCATCATAGAATCGTTAAATTTTTTAAAATACAATTAATTATTACCTTTATAAAAAAAATCTAATAAACTCTATGTGTTTCATAGAATTGTTTGATTCATTGATTTTGCGAACTTCTTCTTCAGTAAATTTTCAAACAAATTTCCTTAACAGGTACCCAACTCATTAAAATCGTATACCAATTTACTAGCTCGTTTGCCTGCTCCACCAGTAGAAGTATTTATTTATATATGGAAGAAAAATCTTATTAACTACAAAATGTATTTTAATAAAAAGATACTATCAGTTATGTAAAGAACTAATATAGTAATAAAAAGTCAAACTTAGTTTGTGTCATAGTATGTTCTATCTATTCCATTCATAATAAATGATATTCGTATAAATCCAGAGCCATTGAATATACCGTCTTTAATCAGTGGTGTTTTACTTACGTTCGTACAAATAGTTCCAGCGAGCACACATCGCAATTCGCTACACGGATCCAGCCTCGCCAACATTGAAGTCATTAAGAAAATCTAGCGCAAATTAATTAGCACGTAGTCTAACTACGTAATATCACATTAGTCGAGAAGTGTAAGTTTGGGGATAATGTTATATTAATGCTACTTCTACTAATTTGCTCGGTCTCAAAATGAGGTCAGAGTAAGTTCAAATTATCTAGGTAAATAATTACTAAGCCCCTAGTGGCTACTGTGTGTAACTAAGAAATGTTTTAGCACCTTTTGCACTGTAGGCAAAGCTTGCAATTTATTAAGTAGGTGGTTTGCTTAAGTAATTTTGTACCTACGAACTTATTCTGTATTACGAAATAAGTTTTTTTAAATAGAGAGTATTATTATTGTCTTGTTAGTAAAACTAAAAAAAAACGATCCAGTACTTTTAGTTTACCCTCTCTTGTAAATAAAACTAATGGTTTATTTATTTTGCCATCCAGTCTTGCATTTTAAATGCGTCAAATAGTATTTTATAAATAATGAGATGCCTGTAAGCCGTTTTTATAATTCACCCTTCTCTTGAACTCACCATTCCATTAGCACTAGTCAGTAGTCGGGGAACTCAAATATTCATAGAGTAATTTAGAAAAGGTTTCTCGCAGCCGATCTGTGTTTAAGGACCGATTGAACTAGCGCAAAGAAACAAGAATAATAATTTCTCACATAATGTTTATTCCCAATCTTTGGACCCTATAATGCTTTAAAACTAATCGTAACATAAATACAACACTGCCATAAATAAATTATCATCAAAGTAAGAATTTATAGCGTTTTTACCCGCAATAGGCTACGTCGTCTCTGTAAAACCAATTTGATTCATATCGATTTCAATTATACAATAAAAAAACTAGTTTTACAAGAGGACGTATCGAAGCATCTACAAAGCAAAAGTCAAAGCTCAATCGTCAATAATAATTATTCTAATCTTGGTTATCCTAATCTAGACACATATTAATATTAATTACTATTTCTTCAATATTACAAAGATGTCGACAAAATAACGAACAAGTTGTATAATAAATAACAGATTTCATAATATAGACAAAATATTAAATGTAGTCTCTTCGATTGTACTCACTCAGACTGAAAGAGAAATGAAAATTTGTACAATCAGGGAAGATTTATTAACTCTGTTCAGATTTCAATTTGGAGACTGATTGGTGCCGAATCGAAGGGATGTCGGAATAAAAACTTCGATTGAGGATGAGCTCAAATTTATTTGAATTAACAATGACGTCTCCAATGCCACAATAGTCAATGAAGTAAGAAATGAAAATTAATGAACATCTATAAAAGTCATAATAATGATACAATTAAGCTAAATTTATCACTATTTTTACAATGTCATTATGTTTTTTTTTCTTAAACCACAATAACACTTTACCATTGCTCTAAAAGCTTTAAATAATCCAAGTCACACAAATCTAACAATTAATCACTAATTTTAATATTTTGTATGGTTTAATTTGCTCGATATACAAATAAGTTTTCAGCAACGCTAACTCTTGTCACCGACATTCAACAAAACGAGTTCATTAATACTGAATACGAAAGCGAACATTTAGAAATAATTAGTAATTAAGCCATTTCATTAGCCTATAAATAACAATAAAAATAACATTAAGACTATTTCCAATAAGATTAAAGAATAAAAAGAAAACTTGCGCGACACTACTCGGGTACTATGCGTCAACCACATTTGGAACACAATCTAATCGCATTATTACTTCCTCCACGTGCGAAAACAACACTTAGTATGTATTAAATACTCCGAACGATTATTTGTTTGTTTATGCTATTCATATGTATTTCTTACAATAGTTATTAGCTAATTTTATTAAGGGGCACAGAATTGATATGTTTCCGATGCACGGCGTTTGTGTGATACCGCTTCACTTAACCTAACTTGCAAGGCGATGCTACACCCCTAGCGCTACCGTATCTCATGAGTCATGCGGCCCAATGTCACGCGCTCACGCACTCGCGCGGCTCACGATCGCTCCGGCTACACCGGCTACACCGGCTACACCGGCCACTCGATATCGTAAACTTGCATTTATTATTCATCGCATCGTACTCACCGTTCGTTCACAGACTAATTTGATGTTTGCTTAATAATTCCGTTTCGTACAAGCTGAAATATTCAAGGTGAAATTTAGCTGCCAAGCGAGAGCTCTGATAACGTAAAATCGATACTGTGTTAGCGTGACATGTAGCCGATTGCATTACGAGAAGTAGACAAGGATACAGAATAAACGTCTCTATGAAACCGTTTGATTATCTCTAATTACATTAATATTACACGATGATATGTATCGAGTAGTCCCGCAATAGGTGACGTAGCCACTGGACGTCTCTTACGCTATCTAGTGTTGTTGGACGGAATCTTGGCGGCGCCGGCGACCGCTCCGCAAACCGACCGCGACCTCAACACGCATACAAGAATAACAACAAAATATTTTTACTAAACTGCCACAACGTATTGCTATTAAAGGATTAAACAATTATACAATATTTGAAATAGCTTTGGAATATGACATTTCCTTTATATTATCTGAACTTTACGTTACATGTGTATACAAGGATATAAACATTGTTGTGTGCGTGAACTTTTTATAGTACGGACGCACACACAATGCAGGAACACATACGCACACAACCATAGATGGAAGGCGAAGGACGAGCGGTAGAGGGTTAGAAAAATAGCCTCTAAAAGAAATGTCAGGTAGTATAAAAAGTTTCGTTGTATTTTTATTTTGCGTGAGCGGTCACCGCGCGCCGAGGGTATGGGAGATCGCTACTTCACTATTACACAATCACTTACATACGAATTAGCATAATATATCGAATTAAATAAGTAAACATTGACTTAGTACATATAATAGAAATGACAGCGATTTTACGATTTTTACATATTGAACATGGTTTTTCGAGAACATTGTTGGGCCGAGTGACGCAGCTTATCATTTTTAAAAACCAGAGATAATTTATAAAGAATGTAAGTATATAAGAAGAGTAAAACGCAGATCCTTACGAGTCAATATTCGAAAAGGTTTCGCCGTAAGGTGCATGACTCGGCCCAAGTCTCCGGTATAGGAAATTGGAATATTTTATATCTCTCATTCCCGCCAGTACGTGCGCCTACAAATAATGTTTGGTACGTTCTGAGGTTAGTATTAAAGTTATTTTATGTAAATCGCTTATCTTTGGTGTATACGCCATGACGTTCGGTATGTTACACATTTATCGATCACTATAAACAACGTATAAAATTTCGCTAAGTTTGTTAAAAATTGACGATATTTCTATATAATATATATTGACTAAGATATCTTTCATAAGAATTCACTTACGGAATCCACGACACATCACACGACGCGTGTGGCCGCATCGGGTCGTGGCGTCAATTTCGTCAGAACATCCGAAACCTTAACATTAGCCTATGCAGGGATATATTTTTTTTAGTTTTTTATATAATTTTTACATGTTACAGCAGAATACGTTTCTAGGCAACTATAATATAACATTAAGATTTCCATTTTTGGTTTATTGCTACGTCGGAACGAAATGCACTAGTCCGCAGTACCGTCACCGCTCACCGTCGCGTCTGGGCATTGGGCTACCAGTCCATTCCGCAATCAGCCCGCGACACTCAACTAGCTACAAATAAAAATATATTAACTTTCCATTTCAGTTAAACCTAACACTCCAGTAAATTTAAGTTCATTACATTGTTTTATTATTATGTATGAATAATTTTATTAAATATTAATGTAACTATGCTGATCGTCTACAATAAATACCCTTACCTACAATAATTTTTATAGTATCGACCTAAAGGTTACACAGTAAAAGTATCTACTATTTGTTTAATAAGATTATTACCGAGAAGCTCGTCGAAGCATGCAAGTAGAATAATCATTTCACTATTCAGCATGGCGAGTCGCCAGTTAATATAACTAATGTTACGATTACAATTATTTATTTAATCTTATAAGGCCAAGGCTAAATTCTCGCAACACTGAACGGACCTCGACGACACCGCATCGCATCAACGGAACGAACCGACGAAAATACAAACAGGTATCAACGCAAAGTTGTGAAACGTTTTGCAAGGCACAAGACAGATAGATTTAACAAAAGTAAGTTGAAGAGCTAGTGAAAATGAAATGTTTAAATTGTCAAAAGAAGGGATTTTATTTTAATATATTTAATTCAACTATCAAAAGTTCGAGGAGTAAAAAGAGTTGAAAAGTTGTAAGTTTTCACTAGTTCTTAAACTTGAAATGGAATACGATGCGCGCGGAAGAGGGGTCGCGGCGTTCAGACGTGTATTGCACTTCACAGGAAGCGGCACCAAGGGGCGTCACTATCTTATTACTTTTACATTTATTGCGATATCCATTTACACGTAGACAGGATCGAAAGACCAACACTAAAGTGCCAGCGCTTTAACGAGTGTTCGAACATTATAAAAATCACTAAGAAAAGCATTAGGTAAATATAATTTGAAATAGTCATGGAATCCATATAAATATACTAATATTATCGAGACTAAAACGAAAGTATCATTATTTATTAAAATACAACTTTTTATTAAAAATCATTCAACTTGAAATATTTATTTAACAAAACGTAATCTTTCTATGAAGGGCACCTTTGGTTTTTAGCTTATTCGAATGAGATATATCCTAAAATGTTTAATTTCTGATATTACTCTACAGACATAACGAATCCTCTCAGTTGAATACGTCGGCCTAGAAACGAAAATACAAAACATTCCCATACAATAAATTAGTCGTCAATAAATCTAATATTACACAAAAGAACATTATAATTAAACATAGCTCATCAAAAAAATAATAATAATTTTATATATTAAAATATTTCATCGCAAACGGTAAACAATAAAAGTGGAATGTTAATTAATAAAATAAATCTTTTACGCTAAATTTGGTATCAACATAATACACCACCCTCTGACGCTGGTATTTGGAGAAAATAAACATCGAGAAGACGAGAGCTCCACAAGCACACGCACGGCTCCTGCATTCTAAAGTCAAACTCAAATAATACGATGCAGTTACAAACAAGTTAGGGTTGTTAGCGTCTTTGACTTTAAAATGTTCGGTGCGATCAATAGTGGTACGTAGGATATGTGAGACAGGTGCGAGCTTCATCGTCCACCGTTGAGTTTCTGGGTTGGATGTGGTTCAGAGGATATAGATCGCGCGTCCCTCAGTGAGCTGGTTGTCAAGTGCCGAGAGCCACGAACGAGCTAATGCTGCTCGGCCTCTTCTCCCCCTTTGCCTCCCTGCTGAGAAACAACTGCGTTAAACATCGCACTCGTTACAACAATCTTGCTTATTACTTGACAAAGCGGTAATAGTTTAGAACTATGTGCACGGTGCATGTGATATTATATCAGAGACACGATACTTTATAAACTTTGGAAACCGTGTAAATTATGAGCTTTTTGATATTGAAATAGTTTTTATTTGGAATCCAAAGGTTTACTTCGAATCATACTACACCGTTAATTAAATTAAGTATTATTGTCTAAACTGATATCGTTATTATAATTTAGTTTTTAAGAAATGTTTTCTGAATTTTCATACAACAGTGTAGTATATAAATAGCAAGTCTCGGATACAGAATTTGTTTTAAAAAATACTAAATCAAAAGAATTCTGTAATATCTCGGCATTCGTTTAATCAAAGAACTTTTGAGATAGGCTATTGTGAGTCCTAGTAGTAGGAGTGACGTATTCTGTATCCGAGGCTACGAGCAAACAGTGCGCGTGCATACTTCATGTGCGAGTATCCAGCCGTTGTGTGCCAACTTATGCCTCGCGTATTCGAGATGTATGGGTCCCTCAGAGCTGAGAAGCAGCGCGCCCTGCAGGCGGGCGAGGGCCGCCGCCGCTTCGCTTGCGCTAACGAAGTCGACGAAGGCCACCGGGCCCGAGCCGCCGCCCGCGCCGCTGCTCAGGAGCCGCAAGCGCGAGAACCCCGGACAGCTGCCACCACACACACGTGCCAGTGCCCGCACTCGTATCCCCTCCAGCCTCGTGTGTTGCGTGTACTATGTGCTCATTACTTGTGCGCCTCTGTTTTGGCCGATGATACCGATCGTGTAGGTTAAACAGCCGTATAACGATACGAAGCGCATGTTAACTAGTCTGTCACTAATGTGTACCGTGGAGAAATGGCAAAATAAACGGATTCGATTTCCGAAGCGGTAACTTATAAAACGTTTGGCCAAAATAAATTTTGAAAGAGTTCCTTGTAGTAAAAAGTGCATTGCGGTCAGTATAGTAATGTGATCATCGGTGCTATCAGCTATGTGACATGTATACATAATGTTGATGTCATGCTAGAGGTGATACGGGTGCAGGCTTTTATCTCGCGCAAACTAAGAATATTTACTTGAGATTCTTCATGTTTGTGCGAGATGGTCGAGATAATTATTCGAATCCAAAACTGGAAACTTGTGATACTTGGTGCAACATGCACTGTGAAAGACACATCATACGTTAATAATTTCGTTTATTTTATTACTGTGTTACAATTACATATATTTCAATGCTGTGTGTTCATGCAGACATCGTGGATAATTGAACGTCAACTGGAAATACTAAACATTCGACAAAGACAATATTTAATTGCAAGCCTAATTTTAAGAGATCATAAATTCAGTAGGGTTCTGTTAAATGCTAAATTGCTTTTTACGTATTTTATGTTCAACTGCTAAATTACGCCTGAAACATTTGTTTAGCATCTTGCTATCATAACTAGACCAAATAATGTTTAGCATTGAACTTCCCAGTTGACCGAATAGTGAAAGCGGTCGCGTACCTGCTGAATATTTCCTTGAGCTCATGCTCGGAGACGAACTGTCCGAGGTTGGCTACGAAGAGCGTGGAGCAGGGCGCGGGGTGTGCGGGGTGCGCGGGGTGCGCGGCGTGCTGCGTGTGCGCGTGCGCGTGCGCGGCGTGCGGGTGCGCCGGGTGCGCGGCGTGCGGGTGCGCGCTGTGCGCGGGCGGCGCGTGCGCACCCACCGCCGCGCCCGGCGAGCCCAGCGCCGGCGCCGGCAGCACGCAGGCGCCCAGCGTCAGAGGGGTCTACAACCAGACATGCTTATTGTTTATATACCATTGTTCGCACCGCTGATGGCATCCGCGAAAGACCGAATAACCGAGGAGTAAAGAACCAGGGTGGCTTCCTAAAGTCCATCTGTGTTCGTTGAGCATTGCATATGAAACATGGAAAATTTTAACTGTAATTTATTCATATATATCAGAAATACATAAAATAAAATACTATTTATTATTGCAATAAGGTATACTAACGTGGTGTGGCCTATCGGCGGCAGCTAGTCAGAGATAGGAACGCACGGGCGCCATCTGTGGGTGGATGGCGGGATGTACCAGCCCGTGCGAGAGCCCCGGCAGTTCCCCGCCGTACGCTAACGGGTGATGCCACAGCTCAGCACCTCCGCCAGGAAAGAATGGACTGGCTAGGTCTGCACATACAACCAAACGTTACAAACGAACCTAATATAATCATCCAGCAATAACAACGCTCCATAATATAATATTTACAACTTCCTTGACATGTTTTCATGTGTATCCAACGTATTCATATTCTGTTTTATCTAAAACCCTCGACGTGACTCATGAAAACATGTGTTAAGCAAGTTTATAGTAAAAGGTAGCAGTAAAGAAACCCGATAGATCGACTGATAGGTAATAGCTTCGCGGAGCCAGGCTTTGCGTGGTACGTGTAAGCGATTACAGATACTTGCCCAAAATTGCGTTCGCTCGACACGATATCTCATTGTTGATCAACATTTGATCACGTGATCGACCATATAAACATATAGAGAATATATAGAGAAACAAAAACTTTTATAAGAGGATATGAATTATTCCAGAAGGTGCATGAAATGTTAAGGAAGGGTGGTAGTGAAGGAATAGGGGTGAAGTTTTTGTTTGTCTGATATCTAGTATCAATAGAATTAGTACCGACCATGCCAGATCTCTTAAGACAGGCAAATCATTTAAATTCTTTAGATCCGTAGCTATAGTTATTGAGTATTTGTGATTGTGACTATGTGGTACTAATAGGAGGCGATGGTCGAGCGAACGCGGGGCGGTGTGTGCATACGGCGCGGGCGGTACTTACGTCCAGTGAGTGGGTGCATCAATGCGGGGTGTGCAGCTGGCGCGGCTGTGGCAACGGCCGGCTTCGGCTTGCTGACCTTCGTGTTGCTTTTAGCGAACTCCAGCCGAATCGTTTGCGGCATGTCGGGGTCGAACCGGACGCCCTGCTGTGAACAGCCGCGAGCGGTGCGGCGCTCCGATATAATGTCGATGCCTCTCGGCCCCGGTGTTGATGGATATCATCATCCACGGGGTTGGTGATATTCGCGTTTCGGGGTTAAGGACTACGTTACACTATATGTTCGCAAAACTGACAGTATGTTACTCTATAGATTCTGCAGTCTGCAAGATAACTAGAACGGGACTGGCTTAATTTAGTAATTTGGATAATCGCGCCTGCGCCTGCCTTAGTGCCGAACACAGTGCTCGGGGTGGGACATCAAACCCTGTCAAACAGTGACATGCAGTTGCGTATATACACCGCTTAATCGATCACACTTTGGGAATCGGGCTCGATGGCCCTCACACGACGACTTCGGCAATTCGATATGTGCATGGATTTAGCATTACCTTACGATGCGGTTACTCGGAGACGGGAAAATGTTATTTCAAGTCTACAATGAGAATATTATCTATAGTGCGTATTGGCTGTGTTGAGGCATGTGATGAGAAGAGGTTTAGTAACACCGTGCGGATTCGTTTTAGTATTTACAAATTGCGTAATCGCTTTGGTGTTTCTATCTCGATCTATGCAGAGATTTTGTCGTGACTTTGTTTGTGTTTTAAGCGATTCGTTTAAGGCAACTTCATGTACGTGAGGTCTCACACTAACGTGTTATTTGCTATTTATATGGAGAGTTCTGATTACCCTCTGTATTATAGTGTTCAATTGAATCCATTATAATTGTGAAGTTTTATTAATTTAGTAAACAATATCTATTAATGATTAATCTAATTTGTAGGGTATATAGAGATTAACTGGGTACATATTAAAATTGAACAGAACTAACCTGAAGATCTTGTTTAGCAGCTTCGGCTCCAGCACGAGTGTGGAACGTTACGAAGCCCACAGGCTGTAAAATTCACATTATTTAATAAATAAAATCTTTCTCAAATATTATCCCATAAGTAACACTATATTAGGCAGTTACCTAATGACAAGATAGAAAAAAAAATTAATAACTTACCGAAGCTGATTTTCCATTTTTGCTGGTAACTTTTAGGAGCGAACCCTCGTAGCCCTGCAAATAATGAGACCACATTAGTAAAATGACATTCCATTAGCGACTAAAACATCAACTATCGTTTTCATTATCATAGTTACACCGAAGCATGTTTCAGGGAAATTCGGTGCCGTTGAAATTTGTTAAGCCGATCAAAAATGGTTCCCGTACGTACCAAGCACCTTTATGAGCACGCTACCCAACCTCAGTATTAAATTTAGGAAGCGTGGCCACGGCGCTATCCGTGCCAGCTAGTATCGAGTAATCCCCCTTATCGATACACTGAATCGATTCAATCCGAATATTACGTATCGGGCATGACATTTGATATTTACGACGTCGTAATCCAAATCCAGCTACCGAATCGCGTGACAGGTGACGAGAGAGTCCCCTTCACAATGTTTTCTTATTCGACGATATCAAATAAATTTTGTTTATCATTCTATGAAATATTTATGAGTACGTAAGTCATATATGTACTTATATAATTGATGAAGTTTAGTTTTCTATTAGAATAATAATAACAATATATTTTACGTTATAGAAAATTATAAAATATTTTAGTATATCTACGCATCGGTACTGCAGCTAGCTTTGATTTCCTGTCGCGCACAA
Source organism: Eurema mandarina (assembly GCA_018238005.1). NCBI lineage: Eukaryota > Metazoa > Arthropoda > Insecta > Lepidoptera > Pieridae > Eurema > Eurema mandarina. Next base: position 27,223 of record DWAJ01000053.1, on the reverse strand, counting down.
AATGTACCTACTTCTTAAACACATGTTAAGGCAAATCGTGAATAAAATAATTAGAGATGTTTGCTAACACCACACGAGTGTACATAAACGTATGGCGTATAATGATTTATTCAAGTAAATCCTTTGAGGTAAAGTTAGCGTGGAAACTTACTTCATATGCTCGAAACAGCAGATAGAGTTCTCTGGGCTTTGCGTCCATCGGCAAGCCGCTCACGAACAATGTCCGCACCTGCAACCAATCATTTGTCTTTCACTTTTTGCCTGCTACGTTAGTTTTAAACGACATTTAATTTGAACAATCATTTTTATTATACTAGTACTTTATTTTCAGGGTTCATTTTTTATAAAATAAATAATTTAGTTATCTATTAATAAAACAAATCAGCTCATTAAACCTATCGATTGCAAATGTTACATACGAAATAAATCGTAACAGCCTTTTTTGGTAAGCTTGAAATTAAACATAACATAAGGTTATAATTATGGATAGTATTTGATAAAACAAGATACATTTTATGTTCTAAATTTTGTTATGGCGATATATCAACAAATAATATAAATATTTAATAACTGTAGCTATATGTAGGTACCATTGTTTTATTATGACCCTGAATACGCCACTAACAGTAAAAAGCGTAAATCTTATGAAACTCTATTTCTCTTTGTAAACGTTTCAATGCATTAATTCGGCGTCCATTTAATGAAATAAAACGCGGGTAATGGTGGCGCGATTTGGCGCGTGCGGGAAATGGAGATTAATTACTGGCAACACCGGCCGCTGGGAGGAGCCATCTTGTTGCCATTATATATGCGTCTTGAGCTTTGCTTTTCATATCTTTTACTTAAAATTGTAAATTGTTTTCATAATTGGTCTGGAAGAATAATAGGGGAACGAATTTTTTTCCATTAGGCACCATTAATTCTAATTTTGAGTGAATTAGGTTATGTCATCTTAATCATTATATGAACGCGAATAACAAAATCTTTAATAACTACGTGATAAAATATTATAAAACAGAAAAAAGCGACAGGCCAGATCGTATAATCGTAAGCAAAGTTGAAGAGTCGATAATACGGTATTAAGGGACATTTTAAAAACATATTTTGTTGAGGTTATAACACTCGGCGGCAAGGGTGCTCGTCGTATATATTTTATCGCTTCCGTGTCCGGTCAGCAGGAGAATGTCGGACCTTTATGTCGGCTATTTTCCACTCGGCCGAACGGGGATTCCCGTATCAAGGATTTGTGATATTTTACTCGCGCCATTTTTAATATCGCCTCCCGTTTCTTGCTATAATTTAAGTAAACACGACATTTGGATATTTTCGTTTATAATATTAGGAACCGAAATGTCAAAAGTTGTTGGAGAAGATTGTACGTTTTTACATGTAGGTACAATAAAATGGTTTCATATTAAAACACAAGCAAATTAGGTTTTATATTTTTTATGATGTTTGAATAAATCTTTAATATTCATTCTTTATTTACTTTATTTATTCAAGATGTAATGAATTAAGAATGTGTATGATAATATACAATGTGGCAATAAAATTTTTGAAATTTCCTAGAAAATAGTATCTATAATAAAAAAATACTCTGACAATGAAAATTACAAAGTTTTCTTTTTACATGCATGTGTTTTTTATGTATATGAACATGTTCAAACTTAATATCGCACGTGAAGTCGGCGGAGTATACTAGTGTTACTATAAATCACGGCGGCCGGTCAGTTTGAAAATGCGCCCTCCATGTCGACCATTTTACACTCCGCTGCGCTCGAATCCCCACACTATTGAGTTATGTTTCATACTCGCGCCGAGAAAAGAGAAATTTCTAGAACCAACACTAGGGTTTTGTCTGCGAAACTTATTATCATGTTGCACAATGTTTCTAACTCATGAAATTCAACAGTTAAATATTATACGTTCAACTTCCAGCCCGGGCGGTCGTTTAATATAAATTGTTTTGTTTAAATTATGTTTTCCCAACTGAATAAATTGTAAGACATCGACTTTGGTTTGTAAAATATGGCTTTAATGTATCTCTTTGGAGACTTATTGTAACTTTGTAACACTTTTGTATTTGAACGCAATGAGGCGTTAGTGTTTTAGGACGCATTGTAAGTAGGTAGATAAACTTTACATTAATAATAAACATAATCCGTAATAAATCAATTAGGTACAGTGAATGCTAATATATTTACATAGAATATGAATAGAACCGTATGCTATAATACAACATGAATAAACCACTTCATCCAATGATCAAGCAGTACCAAGAAATGGAATAAACATTAAATTTATTTTATTTCTCGGTAAAATGCTTATCTCAATTTTACGGTGAACCGAGTTTGAAGGAAAGAGCGAATGTTTGATCCGTTTTGGGAATAGATAACGTCTACGGTTGACATTAATGCGGCGAATGGTACGCACTTTTATATATCGCTCGCGATGCTGGCTATATAAATTTCGCAAGGCTTCCCCACGCTCTAGTTTGCCTTCTACTATAAATGTAACAAATATTTATGGCGAAACGTCTTCTATGACGCATAAATTCGTCGTTAACTTTACCTTGCACCTACTTACTTAAGGGTTTAGAAAGGACTAAGACAAGACATATCGCGCACTGCTGTTTTGTCTATAGCGCGTTTAACAAATAAACGATTGATCCATGTATTAGATAATTCCAGATTTACACTCCAATTTAACAAACCGAATATTCAATTAGATCGAAGTTATGAAGGCTATTTACTACATAGTTCATAAAGTAGCTTAAGCCACATTATTACAGGCTATGAAACATATTGTTGTAGCGATGTTTATCATAAAAAACATATGTAAAAAAAGTATAAAGGTGCACGCACACGATCGATCGCTGCAGCGGGCGGAGCGGAATGGCTCGGAGCGATGCACATCGAATTTATCATAGTATACGCTCGTTCGTTCAAATGTTTACGTATTTAACACGGTGCACGGCCAATTGGCGCTCATTAGATACTGCTTATATTGTTTTTTTTTCAGGAGAGTATATTTAATAGACTATACTTTTTAACTTCCCTTATGTGTTGTTTAAAGATTGCTTATAGCAATAATGAGATACTGTTTATATTGTTTTTTTTTATGAGAGTAAACTTATAAGTCTATACTATTTTTCAGTAACGTTATTTGCTTTTGAAACATTGTTTAATGTTCTATTGGTAGTCACGTAACATACATAGGATACATATGTTGCGTATGTTGGATACATATAATGTTTATAAGGAAAGTGAATATGCGAACGGTAGTAACTATTTTGTAATATGGTAAAATTTTGTGTGAAATTAAATGAATACCATAAGTAGTATTATAAATCCGTTTTATAAATACAGTTGTAAAGAGTCGTGATACATAGCAAAAAAATAACATAAATGTCTTTTTACGAGGAAACACGGTAAAGTCAACACAAAAAGCGATCCAATCAATATCCGTATTCCGTATTCTGCTTAACAAAATGACCTCATTCGGACGGAAACACAAATAATTGAAAACAGCATTCGCGATGAACACAGAAAGTTAATCAAATTGAGTCAGCCCCGTCGTGACCCTATTGTCAGGTATCGTTTCACCTGCAAAAAGGGCTGTAATGAAAAAGCCTTCGCATTCAGAGCCGCGAAACAAAGAGAAATTGAAATTAAACGTCCGACAACTAGCCAATAAGGAGCATACGCTTTATTTGTTTACATCCTCGCCGCTTTCTCTTCAATTCATTAAACTTACACTTCATTTATTCTGTTCAAATATTATTTAAGTTTATATATTTTACAGTATTTGTGTTACGAATGACATCATTTGTTTAAACACGTTTTGTTTCGCACATGGCGATATTAATGTCCTTTTGTAATAAAAACACCAAATGTGCTTATTTATAAATACATATGTGAACAATGTACATATCAAGTTCATATAACTGTAATGAAATATTTGGTAGGCAATTTTTCGTCGAGTATCAATGTCAAAAGCAATAAAACAAGTTTCAGAAATAGATTCTTCATAAATATCGACGGATAAGAAGTTATCCGTTACAGAGAATACTTGGAAGTATATCAATATGTCTGAAATGCGCAAGGAAGTAATATTTTACTTCGTTTTATTGAATGGTTGTCTTTGCAGTATAAACTTTATGTATGCATATTTGCCTTTCGTTTCAAGTAATTTACTGTAGAAATATTACATCATTGACGTTTCTTGTAGTGTTTACAACATTTGTTAAAGAAGTCGAAGAAATCTCCAAATTGCAGCATTTATAAAACCAACTATTTAAATTTTTTCACAAGGTTTCCCAAGCAATCGAAAGAACTTTAAAAGAAACTTTTTACAACAGAGCAATACAAGTAAAGTGGCAATGTAACGAACAATCGTTGGAGCTGTCGGGCCGAGATCGCGATCGCCTTCGATAGAGATATTTCTAATTTTTCGCTCGACCTGCGATGCAATCCTCGTAGCTCCTAAAAAACAGACAGAATCGAACGCAAACAGATTGGAAAAGAAACGAGAGAGTTATATTTGTCCGAAGAGTTACCGCAGCGTCCGTGCTAATTGAAATCACTGGTGCTTAAAGAAACTAACTGATCGTTAATCAAACTCGATTGCTCTACTTTTCTCTGCATTCATTATTCTTTTAACAGTTCTATTTAACATTCTTAAATCGAGCCTGTTCTCGTAACAAACGCGAACGAATTGAATAATTGTACCCCGTAAAATTACGCCCGTAATTCCAAAGAGCGTCGATTAAGATTGTACGCGTACATTACACTTAAAATCTTGAAAGCGAAAGGGTGGAAAGAGTTCTAATGGGGCAATATCGTCGCCCACCTGCTCCACAAAGATAGGGATCATAATGTTAATTTAATTAAAGGACTAATCTAAATTGCAGAAGACCCGACACTCCGGCGGCCATTAAAAGGATATTTTCGTAGGCGACAGTTCAGGGGAAACTTGCCGAATATAAATATCCAGAAAACAAGTAAAACAGAAGGGAAAAAGTCACATTGTTGGAATTAGTGGTACGTGCTCCGTGTTTGGGTTCCATTTGTAGCGATGCCAATAAAATAGAGAGTCGTAGATCGTCCGGTAACGCGTTTGTAAACAAGCCCGTCGGGCCATTGTACTTCTTTCATTTAGGAATTTTCAAAGTATCTGCAAATTAGTTTTTGAAGTATTGTTTCAAGTAGTACTAGATGCAATATTGCAGCTTTCATTATGCTCATTCATTGAATGAAAATTTTTGGTAAATATTCAAACAATTTAACCAATATTTACGTATATCAAAAATAATTTCAGAATAAATTTTATTTACACCGATAAGGAAGATACACTTTTATAAGTGATATTTAATTAATTCGCGGAAAGCTCTTAATATGTAATAAATTACATGGAAGCAAAAGAACAATCTAACTTCTTTCAAGCGGGCCGATAGTCGAGTTTTTGCGAGAAATAAAAGTTTGGAAGATAACAAGTCTTTGCATCTTTATCACAGCGAAACACCGCATGAGCGTCTTAACTTCCAAGTTATGGAAAGTTAAAAAAACAATTAATCTCCAAGCTTCTTTTTTGTCTATACATTAATATTCCTGAACTTTACGAACTTTTATTGATGGAAAATGCCTTCGCTTCTTATATCTTCGGAGCACTCAGTCTTGAAACCTATTAAGAAGTGTTTTAATACACAGCGGAAAATAGATCTAAATATTTTATGCATTTTTATATCGTTTAGCACGTTGCAATAAATTGAACTTTCGATTTGCAGAGCCTAAATAATAATTTCAAACAACTGTTAAGCCTAATATTTTTTCTTAGTATAATTAAAACAAGAATTCCTTTATAACAATATCTTGACGTATATTTTAATATCAATACAAGGCGGGCAGATTACATCACAGTCCCGATCCGCCCAAATTATGTTCAATGGATAATTAATCGTCCTTGTTCACTTCAATAACAATGGCAGCTATTATCGAAATTATTGTTATGATATCAATGATACCGATTACGTCAATCGATTGTTTCTACATCGCATTCAAATCTTAGTTTAACAGAAGCAGAATTCATATTAAAAGTGATCACATCTATTTAGTGAATTTAGGTATAGTTTTTTCTTTAGATTTAGATTAAATTCATACATTTAATTTGTTACTAAGTTTTTTACTAGCTGCAATGTAACTTTTTTATTGAAGTAAGTTGTTATAAGACTCCAACAACAACGTTTAAAATTTAATTAAAGACTGTAAACTTTTTTAAATAAACAATATCTCACAGCATTAGAACGAATTTCAATGCGTTGCGGCTGTAATCCTCTTAAGTTAGGGTCGGTTACTGGCAATTTAGCTGGTGTAACATCCAACAAAAGCCAGTAAGACTTAATTGCGCCAAGAACTAAGATACGAGGTAGGTGAGAAAAGCTCGCGAACTATCGGACGATAAACATTGGGGTAGCGACGAAGCAGATTTGTCTCGTATTTGAAATTCAAATGTAGCTGCAGGTGAGAGGCTGGACCAACTTCCTGTACGGTTTAGATTCAACCTCAATTCAATTTGCTTTATCCACATGACGGCTCCTCGGCGGGTTTATTATATATCTCATTGTTAGCAATATTGTTAAAGTGGGAGGGACGAGCATTGCTACAATGTAATCTCTCTTAGAGATAGACTGTATCTTCATTTTTGTGTCTTTATTAAAGTCTAGACAAAATTATTTTTAAACCAACAAGGTAAACAAAATCTTTTATATAACTGTGATAGAACAAAGTCTATTAGTGACTAGACTATCTACAAATAACTTCTAGTATTCCATACAACCGCCAATACAACGTTTTATAAAAGCTATCCAAATCCGTTCATAAAAAATATGGTTATTAAATAAAAGTGTCAATAGTATAATGGAATGAAGCAATATTACAAATAGAAGAAGACGTCTACATCGCGGACTCAATGAGCTTCCTTCTACCCACTAAACCGTTAAAATGGTTGAACGTTGAACGAAGAAAACAATTGAAAGTAAGCAAATATCAGGGCATCCGTTTTGTTTGTGGAAATCGATACTGTCGCGTGCGGTACACATTCAGAGAATCTGCGATAAAGCTTTTCGACAATACCACACAACTTTTAACTAAATTTATTGTAGTAAAAGTTGTAGGTTGTAAATCGAACCTATAATTTAGACATCTATAGTTTAGTTTATATTACAGTAAAGAAATCCAATCGCAAGTTGTTCTATGAATTGTCTTATTCTTGTACTTGCAAGCATAATAGTAAAACTCGTTACAAATAAGCCATTATATGTTATAAAGGTGAGTTGTATAGTAAATAAATAATTGGCGGAGAATGAAAGAAAATAGCTATAAATAACGCTCCCTCGAGGACGATTAAATTCTTTATTCCCGAGTAAGAGAGGAAAGGGAATTCCTCACTGGATGTCTACATTTGCGGCTATTTTTCACCACTACATTCTTAGTTTATTCCACGTATTTTCATTTGATACGTTTTCGTGTGACTGAAAAATTTTCAACTAGGGTTTTGCTAAAACATATGAATATTATTTTGTATTATATAACATAATACATTTGTTTGTTCAAGAATTGTCTTTCTAGTCATAACAGTCGAAGCGTGAAAAAGAGGATTAACATTAAATTCTTATTAAATTACTCAAGTCGTATTCTTATATCAATATTTGAAAATAGAATTCAGTTATCGAACACAATCAAATCGAACAAGCGGAAAATCGAAGACGAAATCATCTAATCGTGGTAAATCTCGAATCGCGGCCAAGGAGCGGTGCGGTGCGTCCCGTCCCCGACAAGTCCCTGATTTAAATTGCAGATTCCGAATGAATGCTGCGATATGCTAATCATAGCCAAGCCAAGGATTATCCCTGTTTACACTCAACAAACTAACTTAATTTCCCGCTGACAGCCGTCCTCTCATATTTATTAGCACTCACATTGATTAGATATCGATATTCGAACAGCTTATGATATCATGCTTATGTAACGGAATTAAATTTGCTTTTTGCTAGTATTCAATTTATTTATGAGCATGGTATAAAGCTACGCATTTTAGCAACTACATTCAAATTAATATACCCAGTTCACTTTAGTTACGCGACACTGTTTACATTCAAAACAAAAATTTAACAAATTTCTGACTTAGTTATGTTTATATTCTATACATGATTAGTTATAATAATTTACTATCAGATCAAATCGAAAAGATCAAGACACAAATGATAATAATTGAAGTAGCTAATTGAAATATCTAACCTCAAGTATCCGGACAACGTGACAATTCCCGATGAATTCTGTAGAAACTTTACAGCACCTTTAAAACGACGTCTCCACTTAGGAGTTTGCCTTGAAGGCAAAATTAACTTAAAGACTTTCTCCCTTCCTTAATAATTTCATCTTGGTGGAGTATATTTTCCAATTTAGACTAAATTTTAAAGTCACCTTTGTTATAAATCTTCATAATAACGGTATTCATATTGCGGTCTTGAATATCGTATTTCTTGAGTATTATATTTAATACTGTACACGCTTTTTGTGAACTACATATACATATAATTTCCGTTCCTACTACAAGTACACTTCTCACGTATGAAGCTATACACACATAAGAATAAAAACGATCGAACAATCAAACTTTTATACGTCATATATAAATACTAGCTGACCCGTGCCCACGTTGGGCAGAATGTTAATTATCTTTTTCGGTTTTTATGTAGCCTATGACACTCAGCAATAATGGGGATTTCTATTGGTGAAAGAATTTTTAAAATCGGTTCAGTAGATCCCGAGATTACCCAAACAATTAAATACACAAACTTTACTTCTTTATAATATTAGTATAGATAAACTGTACACGCTGCACTGCTAAAGTATTGGTAATAGAAACATAAATTTGCCAATACAAAAGTAGTAAATATTTGATATGCGGAACAAACATTTGAGGCTGCAGCGGGCAATAAGGAGTGGAACGCCGTAAAGTCGACCAGAGCTGGCACTAATGCGAATTTATGTCGATGGACCCACGCCCCGCCGATATCGCTTCCAAAAAGCTTATTTTATAAAGTGCCATCCAATTTCTAAAAACCGTCTCGACGAAGTGATATTGGTCAACTTTCAGGTGAAGGAGAGAAAGGAGAATTCGAATAACGCGTTTTAATATCTATACGTTTCATTATCATACTTGGTTAATTTAATCAATACATTATATATTTTTTAATAAAACAAATTTTTCGATTGTAATTTTACACTTAAAGTGATGCACTTCAAGTCCTATTTATTACTTTTTTCTTAAAAATCCTTTTTTGCGTTTTTAATTCAGTGTTTGCTGCTAAGTCAGATAGGAGAAATTTCTAAACTTATAAAAAGTCGAGATCGTTGAGTTTGTATTATATAATTTAAAAAGGAAATCTCGCAAATTTACATGAGAAAAGCAGGACTGGCGTGCCTCGGGTCGCCCGGGGTTTGGTGTCTTCTAACAAGCAGCCGGAATGTTTGAGGTATCCAACGCAGGCATGTAGAATACGGCACGAATATTTAAATTGAAATCGCGAACGCTCACGTTATATTGAATTATAGCAGGAATTCATGTTATTACATTTCGATTAGATTATAGCGTATCCATTGCTACGAATGCTACGTCACGCTACGAAACAGCGTTCCAACTAAAAATAGATTTGCTACGAATGTATTACTTTTATGTTCTTTTTCCTTGAACGAATATAGATTATTAGATTAATAGCTTTCTATAAAATTAAATTGACTGAACAACGGTTGTATATTTAACGATACAAGTTAAACGCAACTGTCACTCTCACTGTTCAAATTTCATTTGCATATAATAACTGTGATTGTGCGGTTTTGCTAGTAATTTATAGTTGAAAAAGATATGTGGTGTAGCCACGTGGCGTCGCTAAAGTTCGCGATGTGTGGTCTGCCGCACGAGCAGTAATTAACACCGCCTAACTTAGGGCTGATACTACGCTACTATTCTTCACTGTCAGTGATTCATTTATATAAAATCTATATCAAACATTTCTAGTTACTGATTTTAAATTTACTTGTGAATAGAAAAAGAAAAATATATTAGATGCGAAAAGGCTAATTTGTGAGTTGTAATTAGGGATAAATATCTACCTAATACAAAATAATATATAACCTACCTTCAGACAACAGAATCATTTTTATGAGAAAATGTTGCAAACTTGATTATTTTTAAATAAAAACGTTCGTAAGCAACCCTGTAGCTGCGTTTAATTACATTGTCAACCCTACCAAAAATCGATTACATTAAACTTCAGCAATGTTATTGCCATTCAGACTTAGGTTTGTTTTTTATCGTAAGCTAATTAGACTATATTTTATTTGTTAAAATAACAGTTAGAAATGTTAATATAGTATTTATTGTAAAAACTTGAAGAAGGCAGCCCTACCGGCACGCTTGATCACATCGCCAGCCCTACGGAGCACCGATTGAATTAAACTTCGGCACCGTTGTTGCGGCTCGGATTCTGGCTTGGTTTTGTCGTTTGTGCAGCTGCGATTAAACTACCAATACTTGTGCGACGTTTATTAGTTTCCCTCTTGCTACTTTTTGTTTGAATCCCTATTGTGTAAATGTAATTGCGATGCTGGAAATTAATGGATCACCAATGTATAAAACGGCTATGTATATCTGTGTACATTCTATTTTATTAGCTCTGTGGATTCGATTAATAACAAGTAATTGAATCTTTGTATGTGATTATAATGTAAGTTTTAAATCTATATAGATAAGTAATATGTCTTATTTTATATTGTATAAAAATAAAACTAATTAAAATTGTGCCCGTCTAACTTGTAACAACGTGGAAAATGAAAAATTCACTTACAAAGTTCATTATATGTTTTGTAATGAATCCACTTGCCTTTATATTTCTGTGTCACATTACCGAGCCGGCAAAGTAAGCTAGTGACAATGCTCAGTACAGCGTATAAAGGTATTACGAGGGGAGTCGGCGTCCGCATCAACATAGCTAACGAGGTGACAACAAAAACAAGGAAACAGAATTAAAAGACACACTTCTCTTTTTATCTGTACGGCACATGAGCTCAATGTCAACAACTCAACATTTTTTTTCGCAGGTACAATGAAGCGCCGAAACGAGACGTCGAGAGAACTAGATATGACTAGGGCTGTCAACTTTGATATTTTGTGTTTTATTTAATTATCTTCGATAACGGCATGTATTTCCAGACACTCTTTTAAGCTAGATTAAACTATAAATTATATCAAATACTGCCGCGTAGTAAATAATTTATTATGATTAAAAAATGTAGAATGATTTCAATCAACATGTAGGTTAGAGTAAGTAGCGCAATTCACGATAGCTAACGATTTATTTCACTAACCGTATAATGCTGGCAAATATACAAAAACGCGGGTAGCCCTAGGGGTGTAGGTGGGCACTCGAGGGTAGAGCACAATTAGCGCGCGCGACTCGACGCGGCTTGAGTTTTAACAACATAGCTCGGAACCACTCGGCATCATTCACGTGAGATGGGCTATTCTACTTGTGCGTGTATAACCGTGTTGCTTATTCGCTTGTTACCGTAATCCCATTTTAGGGTTAGCCTGTTTTTTTGCAATTATTGAGTTTTCATTCTGATTTTTTAAAGCTTACTCAATATTTGAAGTGTTGTTATTCTGTCTATATATTTGTAGCTATGTAGCTCATAATGTATTTACACCTGCGGTTGTTGCTGTTTCTTAGTAATTGAAAGTTTTTAGATGTAAATTCATCAAATGACAAATAAGTGAAGGGTTACTAAAAATATTATACTATTTATTATTCGAGCTATGTAATAGGGTTGGCAGTGTGTTTGTATCATCAATTCAATTTGTGTCGAGCATTTTGAACATTATCAGTCCAAATAATCTATCTATCTATTATAACAGTAAACTTGTTTTCGTAACATCAACGCAATATAATCAACAAGAACAAAAATAAATAGGTATCTAATGAAAGATAAAGCTCGACGAAATATAAACATTATTAGATAAAAGCCTGAATAAAATTAACCACAAAGTGTATCTTGTATATAAAAGAGGCAAAACGATAAAATTTCCTGCTTAGCGTAATTTCTAGGGCATTTCATACCTTGGGGATGTCGGCTGCGGTATTTCTTATTGAAGGTACGTGAATCATGAGTAATTTTATTCAAATGTCCTTAGCCGTGGAGGTTTTATGAATAATATGAAATTAATAATATTTTATTTGTGAAATTTTTCTCGGTCTTAGCGTCGTACATGGGTTTAGGAACGAGTGAAATTTTATTTTAAGGAGTGAATCTCTTGAAATATTGTGCGCTGCGCTACACTTGGAAGAGAAGAGCCATTGGCGTAATGCATTAGCATTTCTTGTACGAATGTATAAGATTTGAAAGCCACCTACATCAGCTGCAACGCTACATTTTTATTAGGGAATTTATTTTTATTTCTCCTGAAAAAGCTTACCAAAGTCACAGTCAAAAGCTTAGTTTTATAACCTACGAAATAAAATTAACATCGTCAATCACTTACGTAATATTTATAATGTATACGGTACTGGTATAATGTACCGGTTCATTAGTTAGATGTTTCTGCAAACCTGACTAAATTAGAAAATTCAGTACCTTTCAAAATGTATGTCCGCTGAAATACGAAGACATCACGAAAACATGGCAAAAGTGTCTTCTTCAATAATATTTAAAACGGTTAAGTACTACTGGTTTATTAAAAGTTAAACATTTGCAGTCAATTAGCAGTCGCCAACGTAAAGGCACGGGAATGTTTGATACAATTATCATTCTATGCTTTGAGCATATTTGTCGACACGTGTATGACATACTGAGTTATATTTGTAGACAATTGTGGGTTGGGCTGTGGTGACGAGATAGCTTTCAATTAGCAAATAGCCGCATCCTATATTATATCGTATTGGTGAATAACTAACTTGACTTTGAATTTGTTCAATAACAATTCATAACATTGAAGTGTTATTTTAATGGCTTTTACACGTAGTTTAGTGAAAAGATTTTGATGAGATTTGGTGCAATTTGCTTTGAGCTTTGATTTTATCGCCAAAAACGAAGGGCTTAAGAGATCGGGATTGGGTTCCACGCAAGTGGACTAGGTTGTTTGGAATATATACCTATGTATGGTGGTTAACAAACACTATGAATATAGTTATGAATTAAACCCAATAATATATCGTATTTACTTAGTAAAGGTACTTATACTCAATGTTAATACGTTTTTATTATTTCATTCAACTTACACGGAATAGTATAATCCCGATTTAATAATAAATAACAGACTGTAAAATTACCCAACGTACGTACATTGAAACCGTCACTGATAAAAATTGTATGAAAAATATGAATCACATGCAGTCATACATTACATTATGGGCATTATCTGTTTTTACGTGTCACAAATGCAGGAATTCAAAAGTATCGAAATGTGAAATCGTTGTGCAATGCTATTTCTTCATAAGAAAAAGCGAAACCCCATCATATACCTATAACGTTATAGGCTACAGTATTAAGGTTAAAACTTTTATAAACCTCGTCTAGACTCTTGTTCTTAGCTCAACCCCACCCTTGAGTACTCATTTCAGTACTTAAACTGACTTTTGAAATGATTCAAATGATAATAACTGGTAACTTGCGAAAAGTTTGGAGCTAAAAGGCAATACAAGTTTATTTTGATTTGAATATAACTTCTTAAGCAATATTTGAGTTGTTTGCTTTATTATTTAATTTTATTTAAAGAAGCATATTTTTGGCTCTAACAACTAACATTAAGTCGTTTTTTTAAAGATCGTTATAGATTTTGTATTAAAATATTTAGTTTGAATAAACATATTTTATGCTAATAGGTAAATAATTAATTCTATTCCACGAAACTTCTGCATATAAGACTGCTTCTGAGAACTTTAGTACTTGTAGCTGAAACTTATATGAGCCATTTAATATGTTCCATCGATCTCATTTCCAGGAACAATCTTAAATTAAACGGCCTGTGTAATCCCAATAACATATTCCCTGAGGAAATATTGTTTCATTCTACATCTCCATAACCTTTGATTTATTCATTAGGATTGTTGGAGATCGAGTAAGATTCTAAGATCCTTTGTATCGAGCGTCCTACATTCCTTTACTGCGTAAATAATATTCAAGGACCTCATACCGTATGTTAGCTTTGGATTATCTTGCCCTTCGCAAATAGAATATTGATGCTTAATATTGGACGGCTTATCTCTGACATATTATTATAATTTTATGATTCTAAAATCTTCGAAATTATATATATACCTACGCAGTAAACTATGTAGTAGCTAATTTGTAACGCGCCTTGTAGATAAAATATCTTTTCTATACTCAAAATATGATTTATATAAAAGTATTTCAATGTACATAGATTGTAAGGCGTATATATAAATAGAGATCAGATAAAGTACGTCTAAGATCCATAATATCGCGAAATATTCAAAAGCTTGCAAAGCTAAGAATTCAGGCAACTCCTTACTCGTCCATTCATTCAGCTATTTAACTATTAAAGTGGACCGAGCTAAGGTATTCATGACTTGAGGAATATATCCTCGGTTTTACGATCGTTATATTGAAAAGGTAACCTATGCGATCCCTACCCGAATAACATGTAACAATATGTCAGGTAATTTGAGTGTATTTTCGTTTACGTTCAATGTATTTTAGACGATATCTATGGAAATTTTATTAGAATTTTAAACAGTACGTCTGGTATTCAGAAGCCTTGACAGTCTGAAAGAATGAGATAATATATACATAGATATTGACTTTACTCGTATTTAAAAAAGGTAACGATACGCAGCTAATAAAATTAGAAATAAAAAGTAACGATCCACGTAGAATTTCTAATATAAATTCAAATTAAAATTAAAAGCAAATTCCAAATTCCAATTGGCAGTTCACGTTGACATTTGCCAGGTGGTGTTCGCGCCTTGAAGCCACCAACATACATCTGCCTCCCTTGACATTTAACGATCTCCTTTGAAATGAAAATAAGCGATATTTCAGAAGTGGTGATAGTGATGAGTGGATATTTCTGTTCATAACATACCGCGGAATCGTGTCAACCGTAAATAGATATATTACCTGAAAATAACGAAAACACATCTGTTTAGTTTTTATAAGATTACATCATTTTGTTAGATATTAAGATTGTATTAAAGCAATAGCCAATGCACATATACGTAAAAAAACTTTTATTTTAATAACCAAGTCAAGTATAAGTATTATAAGTAGCAACACAGAACTGCCATTTTACCAAGAAAAGAATATAGTAGTTTCTTTAAGATAACATCATTTTTATATTAAGATTGTATTTAAGCTATAACCAATGCATAAATTCGTAAAAAAAACTTTTATTTTAATAACCAAGTCAAGTTTATTATACAAAATGCATCATAGTTTCTGCTATAGCAATGGTATACAGATCGTACCTGTGCGAAATTTCAGATGAAATATGATCTTTTTCAACCGCCTTAAAAAGTTATTATATGGGAGGGCCACGCGTGTTTGTCTTCGAAACTCAACTTTTAAACATAATTTTTAGTAAGAGTAAATAATATAAATATTCAATAGTACAGCTTCAAGTAGATCCGTAGTGTACAGCAGGACGTACTGATCCAGTGCAGCAAGTATCAGCTGTCTGCGGTCGGATTTATATCTAGACAAATTGTACGTAGAAGCCAGCTTTGTTACACTGCGAGAGCACTATTTACCTAACGTTAACTGAAATGACTTTATTTATGGCTTTATTGTAAGTGTTACAAAGTGGCAGTATGTTTGGTTGAAAATTAAGCTAAGAATATTGTTGGATGATATAAAGACCGTCAAAGATACCATTTTATTGCATATTAGATATATTAAGTAGCACTGGTTTACGAATTACTTAATTTCTTAAACCAATATATATATTTAATATTAAAAATGGTAATGTAATCAAATACTATGTCCTTTCAAAGGTCTTATCAAGCCGAACCTTGTACTGAAGTTTTCGTAGAACAACAAATAAACAACAATCCAAGACATTGAGATTAGTCGAAAGATATCTTCGACAGGGTTTGTTTAGTTAATTATCGGTTTATTTATGTTCGGAATAATCTAATTTGCCCCGAGCTGGCGGTGGGACGATCCAGTCGCGGCATTTGACAGGTGTCTGAGAAGACGTCGGATTTATACAGTGATAAATTTCCGACAACGCCGCTCTTAGATGGGGGCCAATTCAATTTAACAAATGACGCTTTTTCTTAAACCTTACTCTTACTTACCTTTATACATTTCGTAGTCTTCAATCCGAGCAACGCTTGGTTTACGTGCATACATTTTTTTAAATAATATATCAATTAAAGTTAAAAGGCAAACATCAAAGTCATTGCAAAGGTACAGTAGCTTCAAAAAGTTTCTGCTTCGTTTCACGAGAAGCGTAACCTTAATTAATGAACGATTAAAAACATCACTAAAACGCATAGATTTTAAATTATTACCCGACGTTCTCAATATATTATTCAAACTGTGTTACATATGCTTGGTACGCTTTTTCTTTTTCAGTTTTTACCTTACATATGCAGAGACATTCCCCTGTAAAAAGTCTTAAAGCTGCTCTCGTACTTGTTGAATATTTAAAAACAAATGTCCGATCGATTTAGTTCTCTTAATTTTACTTATATTTCCGTTTTAATGGAACGAAAATTTAAACGCTTTTAATAATGAAATGAAAATGATACCGATGAAAAAAAGTTCCAAACCGGTCACATTACAGCTAGTAATGATAACACATTAATGTCATTTATTGAACGCAATTATGCTCACTGGGGTAATTATTATTCTGGAATAAAACTATAAAGATAAACCGTGTCAGGTTAATCGGTTAATTAAATTTGGGTGACGTTAAAATTATCATTCAAACATTCACCGTGAATAAACATCATTTGCAATATAAAATATTATGGTCAAATTCATGCAATTAATATAATGAGTTCTACTGTAATGTTTTATTTAAAAGAAGTTATATTTTTACGGACACAAATTCTATGTGTTTAATCAATGAAAAAAAAATACATCGTATATTTCGTTTTATTTTAAAGCCCCCTTTGAGTATATAGAACATTACGTAAATAAATCCACTTATAGAGTTCTTCGCTCCTCACTCGTTGACTTGAGAGCGAATTAAGAAATTGAATCTTAGTAAGCACTATTGCTTGTTGAACCTGAGTCGTGTCGTAAGTCAAACAGCTGAGAATTCAATTTCATTACAGTTCCTTTGTTAAATTCACCGACATCCGAAGCATTCTTCCTTTTTATTTAAAATTTGACGCGCGTGAGTGCATCATATAGAAGACGAAATTACTTAGTTACATTAAAAAGCAAAAAGCTCGCTGCATACTCGAGCATTAAGCAAAGTAAATAAAGTGATGTGTATACTCGACGCAACAAGCCCGGTACTCTACACGGGGTAGCGAAAGATGCAATCTGCATACATTAGCCTAACATGTCTTAGTTTTGACACCTGCTCCAGCCAGAATATATCGCCAGATAGATGGCACAAACATGTCAAGAATACCAGTTATTTTAAAGTTGGACTTTGTCATGAGCTACGAGATATATTCTAAAGAATTCCACCCCTACTTTTATACTGCAAATGGACACTTGAAAACTGTATACGAAGAGCGAATGGCATAACGTGAAAAATGGAACAAAAAGTTGTAAATCTTTAATATAAGAAATGGAGGTTTGATACTTGCTGAAATAGAATAAAAATATGTCGACGGTTATATGTTTATTTATAGCTCGTAAATGCAAGCAGGACATAAAATTCTATTAAGGAAATTGTCGTATTTTACAAGCCACTTTCGTATTTAAGTCAGAGTACACAAAGTTTAAATACTCGCTGTCAAGCAAGGGTTGTCACGTCAGAGAACATTTTAATAATGTAGCCGGTCGTTTAGTATGAAAATTAGCGGGCGGGACCGACCCTGTGCGGTGAGTTCAGAGTTTTATTGATGCTTATACTGCGCTTTTTAATTTTACTATTTGAACGTTGGTAATTATTAAATTTGTATGTATGTCAATAATTAAATTTGTTCGAATGGAATTTTTCAAATCCTCTTGGAGGGTTCAATCACCTGAAAGTTTGTATACATGATGTATTTTGATAAAGATGCATGGTTGCTTTTATGTAATATATTTTCAGTGTTACAAACTGTGTTTAAAAAAAGGTTAATTTACCTGAAACTTGTGCCATCAATCACAATAAACGATGTCAATAAATTAAAGCAATATCTTCATAACTGTTATACATTCTATAAAGTTTATATATGTTTAAATCATTTATTCTCATAAAGACAGACACAGTCATTTACATCAGAACATAAAAAATAATTTTTGTGAACTATTTTAAGTAAAATATAACA
This sequence comes from Eurema mandarina, assembly GCA_018238005.1. NCBI lineage: Eukaryota > Metazoa > Arthropoda > Insecta > Lepidoptera > Pieridae > Eurema > Eurema mandarina. Next base: position 8,709 of record DWAJ01000053.1, on the reverse strand, counting down.
TACTTGTAACCATTTAATACCTTACATATATGAAACAATTTATAGTATTTCTGTCTTAATAAACTTATCGAAAAAACAAACATCAATATAATAACTTGTTGGGGACGGGTTTAGGAATGACACTTTAATTACGAACTTTCGTGATGGTCTTACTTTATTGCTAAGAGGATAATGTCATTAACTTTTGCTTACAGTAACTTCTATGATATAAAATAATTACGAAACAACCTATTAATATCCATAGGCGTTTAAAATCCTGTCTAACTTCAAACTCAAACAATGATTAAGCGCCGAAACCATAATACGTGTCCAGTTTCGCCTATGGGTATAAGTACAAAAATCCTATAATAACTTTAGCGCAATTTCCAGCAACTAAAGTATCAGCAGATCCAATATTTCCACATTGGATTATATCTCGTACATCTGGTTCGATGCAGGCTCGCACGTGACTCGATTCTCTGCGTGAGACATTGAGAGGGCAAGCTCTTTATGCTAAAAGCTTCTCACTTTTGTATGGAAATAAATATAACTTTGTAGTGCTATTTCTACAATTGTAGAATCATACATATTTCTGAACTAGCATAGTGGTTTTTTCTCCGTATGTATGAACTTATGAATGTAGCTTTCACAGTTAAATACCAAAATGTCACAGAATTTTTTGCATAATTTTTGTAATTACTTTTGATACTTCTAGTGTTATCTTATAACCTAAATTTGTTCGTTTCAAACTTGTTCTTACTCTCCATATGCAAATAACAGCTTTGCAATAAACTAGTAACAAATAAATGTTGGTTACAGTTTTGTTAATAAAAGAGCTGTCATGATAGATTTGGGTTATACAGGCACATTCGGTGTCACATGAGAAAGCACAAAAGTGATATGTTTGTTGAAAACTTTCAATAAAATATCGCGCAGCGCACGGCTCAGGAAACCGCGAGCAAAGTCAACAACAGCCGCTTTGAAATATTCACGGGACTGAAAATTCAATTTGTAGTTTTCGCCCTGAAGGCATTATACTGGGTTTTATAACTTAAAGTCACCGCGTACTCAAATTTATTAGCGGCGCCTTTATTCGAGCTATTGTGCTACCATTAGTTCCTTCTTATATTGCAGCTTGCGGACAACGCTGTGCCCGCGATACTAGCAAATACTCATATTTTATTACAATTCGTTCCGTACTTTATATTTCGGCCTTCAAATTAAGATTCATAATATTTCCTATACATTGACGTCAGAATCAGAATATCGCTCAGAAGATTTTGTAAAATCATCGTAATATGCTATTCTATTCAAATATAATATATGTATAAAAATGGCAAGTAAGAGTCATTACAAATAAATGCAATATTTGTTGGCACGGCTGGTAGGGAGGGTTAGGTCGGGGCACCGCCTAGCGATAGCTTCGCATAAATCGAAGATTTGAATGCAGACCGCCGAACGATTCTTTTACTGATGTAGTGCCCATTAATGGTTGATACTTTTTATTGCTTGTACACGGGAATAATTGATGCTTTGCAAAGCTAAATAATCCATTAAAGCTTGAATGAATTCGTAGGTTATATTACGATGATTCTACGGAATAGCTATACAAATAGATATTTTTAGGCAGAATAAGCCCCGCTTGCAGGGGGGTCTTACTAACCCCCAAAGAGTATTGTATTATAAATTTATCGTTCCCTTTTTCCCTAAGTCCTAACACTCCTTTAAGAGTGGCAATGCAATGGAGGTGGTTGCTTACTATAACATAAATACAAATGTTTTTTTTTCAAATGATTTTTGCAGTTAAAGCAACAGTCTAGGTATATTATTTACAATTCCAAAAACGTCAAGTTCATGCAAACGCCCCATTAATAACCCTAACATTCATGACTACTCATACATTAAATGAATTCAGCATTAAATTCGGTTTATGTGAGTCATTCGCGTGAAATTCGGGTTGGCGTGACGTTAAAAATTTTCCGGGTTCTTTGACGGGTTTCATTCATAACTCATGGGCGAACGGGTCCATCTAATTCATACCCCACCCGTATAAATTCCGCGCGTCGCGTTGCCAAATTAGGCGCGAGTAATGGCGACTTCGCCTCCATTACCCCGGTGCCGTATCCCGGAGCGACCGGCGTAGGTAGTACAGGTAGTGCCAACCAGAGAGACTCTCAGCAAACACCCCACGTACCGTCACAGGTGTTACCAACATTAGAAACTTCTTCGAAATTGAACGTTCCATTTTGCAATTTTGTTCAACTAATCCACGCGTCTGGGCAAACTATCGAAGTTTGTTATTGTAGTTGATAAACTTATAAAATTATGCTCGGTGAGCGCGTTCGTACACTTTACATACACCCTATTGTAGCAACTTAATTTTACGTTCCATAAAATGTATAACAGAATTAAAGTTCATAATTATTTTGTATTGAAAAGTGTGAGTAATATCGTTTTAAAGAGTATCAAACATACATTAAGCTAATTACTCGATGAAGTAGGTCATGTGTAAATTGCAATTAAACATAGTACATTTACACAAACAATTGAATAAACTTCCGCTCAATTTACTTTACATTGCAGCCATTATAATAATTGCTTGGTAGTTTCAAAGTTAGGAGTCACCGATATGTGTATTGAGAACTTATAGCGATGTTATTTGAATGTCTGTCGGTACGTGAGGGTCGAAGTTTCGTCTCTATATTATTAACGCAGTTATCTGAACCTGTTCGGAAGGTCGTTTGCAGAATCAATTTATTTACCATAAGTTTCGCCGAATTGGGTTTAAACAGTTACAACTTCTAGATATGTCTAAACGTGTATTGAATTTTGGAATTAATAGCCATTGTTAGAACAAATTTTAGTCAATTCAAAAAGGTAGAGCTTGTTTCATGGCATATTATAGAATATAGATAACAGATGAATTACATATATGTACATACTTTTCTTTTATAAATACATACATAGAAACAGACCCCTGAAAGATAGAAAAGTGAATAACAAATTTCGACGTAACTGAATCAAAATTTAGATAATGCAATAGATCTCAAGCGTCAGTTGAAGTTTTATATAAACCAGCGTTACGTATTTTCACTTCTGTGAACGATACCAATACAAAGTGTGGGGCGAAGTGAAGTGGAAATCAATATCAATATTTGGCGACACAATGATCATAGGGAATAATCGAGATAACAATGGCTTTGGTTTCACAATCACCGGTAATTTTGCGAATGTAGCCCGTACGCCGGACGTTTGTCGAATTTAATTTTATCACTCACAAATCATAATATTTCATTGGAACGCTACCTGATGCATAGATATGAGGGAATTATTGGACAAAGGTCGATTCTTTGATATTAAAGCATGGCAACGAAACATAATTTATATTGCACGTCTGTTTTAATCCATCTACTTTGGCGTATTTTTATGAAAACTCAAAAAATGTCCCCTGTAAAAGCGTATTAAACTAATTTAGAAAATTTGCCATTATCTTACTCAGATTAAAAGTGCTAAAAATAAACGTAGGTTTATACACGTCGGACCTTTTAAAGTAACTAATTCTGAAAGGTTATCAAACTCCGAGCTAAAAACGCCGTAAAATTAATCTGTGGCTTGAATTTTAAACTTTATATACACAGCTGAATACGGCAATAGAATTAATTCCATCGACAACATTGCTCACAAAGACGATTGTTTCTATTCACGATACGAAAAGGGGTTAACCTCAAAGGGGTAAACTGAAGATATGAATCATAAATGGGGTTAATTAAAACAAAGCGTTTTATAGCTTAAGAACCAGTAGACCTATGAGACTTTATATTAAATGTCTTAGCAAAATCTTCGTGATATAAGTACGTTATTTACCGAGAAACGTTTATCTTTTAATCTTCTTATAAATCTTTTACACAACTATCATGTCACTAACGTAGCTCGTAATTATTTTATAATAACGTTTATTAGTTACCTTTAAATGTGTATATTTATCTAGCACTTGATTGCAGTTTCCAGTTGCCGACTTCCCGTTCCATATCGGTATAAACACTCATTTCATATTTCGTCGATTTCCCCATCAATAACCAGAAAGCTCGCAGTTGCGCAAACTATCCAAAACTATCGCTCAAATAACCTGAACTCGCATCAAACTACGTTAAATATGCGCCTCTCAAACCGGAATTCATACTTGAGCCCCTTTTCCTAAGACTTGCACTTACGTACTCAACCTGCGGATGTAGGGTGTATTAAAGCCGTGCAAAGCGCCGCTCCGCCGTATTCACTAATCCTTATTGATGGCTTCAGGTGTAACTTAATGGTTCAGATTAATTGATGAACTAATCCCCATTATCTGTACATTGCGATTATGGATCTATACATGTAAGTAACATTTAATTATTTGTGAATTTTTGTGTTTTTTTTTTGGAAATTAAAATATCTTAGTCTTTATTAAAATTTGTAAAGTAACTTTCATGTCTTTCTTCTTCGTTACAATATTTACTACGACAATTTTACCCAACATAACAATTAAATTCTCACTCAAAAAAACAAGTCACTATAAATTTAAAGCAAACAGCGTTCCGAAGCCAAGTGAAAGGAAGCATTATTACAAGATATCCATTGATATTATCCGTGCTTATGTTTTTGTTTTGTAAAATTGAGCGATCCGTTCCAATTAACGTGAGTTTGCTTTGCATTTCCGAGCACCTACCGCTGAGGGCGTAAAACCATCGCAGCTATGCGGATCACGTCACAGTAGAATTATCTCGCTACGGCAGCCGATCAATTACACTGACAAGTGCCACGTGCAAAGGCCTGCCTTTCTCACCGACTCGGCCATCTTCTTTTCAACGAAAGTTCGCGACACATCCAGGTGCCTATGATTAATAGAAATACTCTAAAGCTATCGCTTTGCTTCATCATTTATATGGTATAATGGTGGTGACAGCAAAATTTATGCTTTAAATATAACTATTTTTCAATTCTTATTCGAGAAGCCTTATTTTTATTCAGTCTGATTTTTGGAAGTTTTTTTCTTTCTTGTGTTTCGCTCAAATTACATCAGCCTATTCGAGCTTATAAGTCTTTTGAATTTGAATCTAGGTTCGATTGACATAAACAAAGGAACAAGTGACATAGGGCACAATGGAACGTAGTGCCATGTATTTTGTTTGTAATGTCTAATAAGCTGTCGATCAAGAGCGCTCACCTCACTCCATTTTTTCTCAAGCCTTGCTATTTTTAACCTATTTTATCTTGGCCCAGATTTGAATTATCTTTTACTTAGATGCTGCTATACGGGGGCCATTCAGGGAGCTTGTTATATTTTTTATACCGGCTTGTACGTCGTAAAAGGTAAACTTGTTTCTTATTTAAATATAAATATACCTTATTGCTTTGTTAACAAATTGAAGAAGTTTATCCTTGTTTTGGAATATATATTACGATGCACATACTCTCTCCCACGTTTAATATATGTAACGTATACCGACAGTACTGAGAAATTTGCCAAGTAATTATCAAAACACTCGAAGCAGCTAAGTGCAGAGTCATCCGTATAATTCTAATAAAGATACATTGACGAGAAAGCTACCCACATCTCGACGTTTAATTGATATATAAATTTGATCTTGCTACAATTTGTATCCAGTGCGGGGAAAATTAACGGATATTGCTATTGATAATGTAGTGTTTGATACTTCGTTGTGTAATTATTATTTCTGTTATCGCTTGGGAAATTGCGCAGTATCGTAATAATTAATATTGCCATGAATTTTGCCTATTTAGTAAACAAACTGTTTCTTTAAACCGAAAGGTTTTATACAAACAGTTATATTTAAGTAATTTGGATGGTAATAACTGTTAATTTGTCTGAATAATCTGTAATAACGTTGTTAAGGTTTTAAGATAATCTTTAACAATGCTCTTAACAATATGACCTTTGGACAGATACCGTGAAAATGCTTCATCAAAAAAGCAGGCCATAAATAACTAAAAAAAAAACTCCACCACACACAAGTCAATAACAATTTAAAAGAAAAATAAAACGGAAACCGACAGGAGTAATCTTATAGACGACTAAGTTCAATTACGCGGGGGTTGGGGCGGATATACCATCAAATTCGGCAAGATTAACGAGGACACATTTGGAAGGTGTAATCTCGTTAAACGTTGTTTACTAAACAAATCGACTATGTCTTAACTTCTAACTCCGATGGGTCCTATTCAATTGTTTTTAAAATAAGTTCTGGGAATGTTTCTTCATTTGTCTTGACGGACGAATTCGGTATACGTTACCTCATATCAAAATATTATTTCTTTACAGTGTCTCTCCAATGATATATATTGGATATTTACCAACATAATTTCTTTAGAATCCCAACCCGTAAATTACAGAGCAAATATTCGAACAACGGTTACATTAATAATGAATATACATTATTCATTTGATACAGCTGAAAGCGTTTTAATGAGTTAAATTATCTTATCAAATGAATATTAACGAAAAGAAAATATCCATCCAAAGTAATGGCAACAGTTACGAATTGTTAGGAAAACAATATTTTGTTAAAACATTCACAGAAGGCCTGCCGGGCGTCTTGTTTGAGCATTTATCCTCGATAACATGGAATTGTAATTATGGTCGGATTATCCCTAATGTAATATTAATGGAACTTACTCTACCGACGCGCTCAATGAGCTAATGTGAGCCTCATTTGTCGTGTAATTAGGTTTTCTTCCATTGTTCAAACTTATTATTCCGAACTCTAGCAAATAAACGTTTATTGCCCACCTAATTGATTGTTTACATCGTATTTATGGACCATATTTGTTCGTGTATACAAATAGCAACACACGACGTTCAATCTTTAATTTTGTCAACATTATTATTTCCGCTGAGAAAAATATAAGAGAAAATCGAAGGTAATTTGGCGAGAGCAATTTAATAAGGCGCTCCATATAAATTTATTAGTTAACACGTGCTTACACAGCGTTAAATGGATATAATTTGCAGGATTCCCAGTGTATCAATTAAATTCTTGTTAGGTACGTAGTGCGGTATGTGATATTCCCCGATACGAGATCAGAACGAGGATTAAATACGAAAACGTCGCGATTACGAAACGAAGCCGACCCCTAGGCACCATTAAGAATTCAGCAAACGAATTGGGGACATCGAATCGACGAAATTGTGCTCGCCTCATCTTTTCTTACATCTTGTATTTTCGTTCCCTATAGACAGATATTTTAATATTTTTCTCGACTCGAGGGAGTCGACCGCTGTTTTGATCTCCTACGGCTACACGAAATCTTTTCTGTACAAATATGCGGCGAGATCCCTCTTCATTCGCTCGTAACTTAGTAAATCTGACAATAATGCTCAAATGGTTAGCGGTGATGTCGGTGTTCTTGTTCAATCAGGATTGGCAGTGTACCTTCATCGCGATAGCTACAGATACATTAAACCTCCGCTTTCTACCTACTATGATATAAACACTAGAAACTTTTCAATACTAGATTTAATATTATTATTTGAAATAATTTAAATGTCAAATATTTATATAAAATTTATTATTTTACCCGTATAGTTTCCGTTCTTTATGTTCATTATCCTATGTTAAGAAGCCAATAATCCTCTGAGCTATAACATTTATAATATTACTGCTAAGTGTCTTAAGTTGGTAATACAAAGAAATGATTTTATTAAACCTCATCAAAAATATCTTTATGAATCGCCTTACAAAATCAAAGATAAAAATGCTCTACAATACTCTACAAGTTTCAAAACTAATAATAAGCGTCACTATAGATTAATATTATCATTTTGGAAAAGCGAAATCCTAAATCTCCGAATTGGGCATTATTGTAACGTATACTCACGCTGGGGACCCATAGCTCTTACATCTAGAAGATGAATAGTTTCATATAAGTACCTGAAAGTTAAGAAAAGGATTTTTAGAACAAATGTACGTTTCAACGTAATTGTATACATACTACTAATAAGATTAAGATTTTTACCTTATGTATATTAAAAACCACAGAATTAGAAATAAAAAGTGCTGTGACACCTAATACTAGAATATCTTAAATTATAATGTAAGACATTTCGTTTGAAAGCGTGAAGTTTGACGCAATGTGAAAATATTGAATATTGATAGCGGCCAAGCGAAGCTTTCAGTTTTAGAATTCTGAAGCAGCACCTCAGGTAGAAGTGTGTCGGGCGTTTTGACCCGTCGCCTGATTGACCCCGGTACACCCTCGAACGGGTCAAGTGCGTTAATTGTCTGAGCCTACACTCATATCGGAGACTTATCAATGAGATACTCTTCTATATAGATAGTATATCTTTAGCTGTTTACTCTAACGGTGACAATTCTCTGTAGCATTTTCTAAGTGAATTCTTGTTATCAAAGCTTTGTTATAAAAGATGATACTGATTTGATTTTTAATTGTCAGGTTTCTACGTTATTTAATATCACATATTTATGTGTTCATACACGTCTTTCCAAGAAATGATACCAAAAAGAAAGCACTAATGAAATTTTATGATTAACCCTTTGACGACCACGGGGACACCGGTGTCCCAAATAGAAATAATACAATAAAACAGAAATTAAAAATCTTATTTTATCTTTTTGTTAATAATATAGTTTCTGAACGTACATTTTTCATTTTATATGCTAGCAACACAAAAAAAAATATCGTTATTTTTTTTTTTGGCTATTGAAAACTGACACT